>CM042318.1:2843206-2878206 GCA_023566125.1 Zingel zingel
CAGTCGGACGCGGTCCGATCCGCTCTCTGTTGAGCATTAAGGGAAACTCCGGCTTACTTACTCGCTTTCCCACATGGCCTTCATCAGCGGACGGAGTTTGCTCAGTTGATGTCATGAAGACGGCCGTGTGTGACACTTACTTTTTGGCTACGTTGAACGCGTAACGTATGCGGACCGTTAGCGGAGCGTACGTGCCGCCGAATGTGTCTTTTTAACCACCTCCACCTGCAGCGCCACACGGCGTAGGACTGAGTGAGACACGGAGAGCTTTATCTCTGGGATTGTTGTTGTTTCTTCAGTTTTTTTTGAGCCGGCACAGAGCTGTTAAACATCAATCTACTGACACAGAGCTGTTAAACATCAATCTACTGACACAGAGCTGTTAAACATCAATATACTGACACAGAGCTGTTAAACATCAATCTACTGTCACAGAGCTGTTCAACATCAATCTACTGTCAGCTGTTAAACATCAATCTACTGACACAGAGCTGTTCAACATCAATCTACTGTCAGCTGTTAAACATCAATCTACTGACACAGAGCTGTTAAACATCAATCTACTGTCAGCTGTTAAACATCAATCTACTGACACAGAGCTGTTAAACATCAATCTACTGACACAGAGCTGTTAAACATCAATCTACTGACACAGAGCTGTTAAACATCAATCTACTGACACAGAGCTGTTAAACATCAATATACTGACACAGAGCTGTTAAACATCAATCTACTGTCACAGAGCTGTTAAACATCAATCTACTGACACAGAGCTGTTCAACATCAATCTACTGTCAGCTGTTAAACATCAATCTACTGACACAGAGCTGTTAAACATCAATCTACTGTCAGCTGTTAAACATCAATCTACTGACACAGAGCTGTTAAACATCAATCTACTGTCAGCTGTTAAACATCAATCTACTGACACAGAGCTGTTAAACATCAATCTACTGACACAGAGCTGTTAAACATCAATCTACTGACACAGAGCTGTTAAACATCAATCTACTGACACAGAGCTGTTAAACATCAATCTACTGTCACAGAGCTGTTAAACATCAATCTACTGACACAGAGCTGTTCAACATCAATCTTGATCCTGTTCGTTTGTTTGCTGCTTTCATGGCTGTACTAACGTTGCAGCTGTAGCACGCTGGGTTAAGTGTTTACAGGTATATCTGGCAACCCGGCCTGGCTGACAAACTGGGCCGTTGATACCACCACACACACACACACACACACACACACACACACACACACACACACACACACACACACACACACATGCAGAAGATTACAAATAAAAATATTACGGTGCAAATCCTCCATCATAACAGCAATGCTCCAAGGTCCAAACGCGCCTGGCTTTTAAAGGGAATGGGAGATGATCTCTGATTGGTTGATTGCATGTTACGCCCAAAACACACCTCTGATTAATGAAGACACTAAGTACAACCCTTTAGAACCATGCGCCCGGCGCACGGACACTTTTTTCCGCCGTCAAACTAGCAAAAGTGGATTTGGACACGCCCTAAACGCACCACACCTGCGCCAGGCGCTTCACGCCGTGCGCTTAGATCGTTAAAATTGGGCCCTATGTGTCCCAATGTTTCAGAAAAAAGCAAATAAGTGTCCCTTGAATCGGGATTGTTTGTCTCAAATTAAATTCTATTATTGTCATTTTAAAAACTGACTTTCAGACTTTAATGAGTTTCTCTACAAGTGAAAGGTCTGTTAGGTCTGGTTAATGTTTGTTAGGTCTGTTAGGTCTGGTTAATGTTTGTTAGGTCTGTTAGGTCTGTTAGGTCTGTTAGGTCTGGTTAATGTTTGTTAGGTCTGTTAGGTCTGTTAGGTCTGGTTAATGTTTGTTAGGTCTGTTAGGTCTGGTTAATGTTTGTTAAGTCTGTTAGGTCTGGTTAATGTTTGTTAGGTCTGTTAGGTCTGGTTAATGTTTGTTAGGTCTGTTAGGTCTGGTTAATGTTTGTTAGGTCTGTTTAGTCTGGTTAATGTTTGTTAGGTCTGTTAAGTCTGTTAGGTCTGGTTAATGTTTGTTAGGTCTGTTAGGTCTGTTAAGTCTGTTAGGTCTGTTAGGTCTGGTTAATGTTTGTTAGGTCTGTTAGGTCTGGTTAATGTTTGTTAGGTCTGTTAGGTCTGGTTAATGTTTGTTAGGTCTGTTAAGTCTGTTAGGTCTGGTTAATGTTTGTTAGGTCTGTTAGGTCTGGTTAATGTTTGTTAGGTCTGTTAGGTCTGTTAGGTCTGGTTAATGTTTGTTAGGTCTGTTAGGTCTGGTTAATGTTTGTTAGGTCTGTTAAGTCTGTTAGGTCTGGTTAATGTTTGTTAGGTCTGTTAGGTCTGGTTAATGTTTGTTAGGTCTGTTAGGTCTGGTTAATGTTTGTTAGGTCTGTTAGGTCTGGTTAATGTTTGTTAGGTCTGTTAGGTCTGGTTAATGTTTGTTAGGTCTGTTAGGTCTGGTTAATGTTTGTTAAATGTTTGTTAAATGTTTGTTTAATGTTTGTTTAATGTTTGTGTTGTAGAGGTGGAGACCAAAGCGATGATGAAAGAGAGACAAAAGAAAGACAACCACAACCTCAGTGAGTATACTGCAGAATTACTTCACTCCGGGGCGCCTGGGTAGCTCACCTGGTAGAGCGTGCGCCCCATGTACAGAGGCTCGGTCCTTGCCGCAGCGACCGCAGGTTCGATTCCAACCTGCGGTCCTTTGCTGCATATCATTTCCCCTCCCTCTATCCTTTTAAGTCTAAGCTGCTCCGTCAAATAAAGGCCTAAAAAGGCCAAAAAAATATCGTTAAAAAAAAAAAGTACTAAACAGAAATATTGAAATCCAGCAGGAACGTTTCAGTCGGATACATTTTTCATCTTTGTTTTTAGGAAACCGTGGCATGAATGCAGCGCGAGCTAAAGTTCATGCTTAAAGCTGAACTCTCCGAAATCTAACAAACAAACAACTAAATATTGGTGATAGTTTTTGGGTCAAATGGCCGCTCTGAATAGATGTCCCTGCTCCCAGCGTCGCTGCTTCACGGCTCCTCGTGGCGGCGCTCAACACGTGAACGAGGGAGACAGAACAGAAGTTAACGAGAGGAAGAGGAAGAGGTTTTCTTTTTTTTTTTGCGCCTTTTTTTATTATTTTTTTCTTATATATACATACACTTACGTACACAGACGTGTACACATATATGCACACGCATATTCACACGTATACACATACAAAATGCAACCTAGGGTCTTTTTGTGAATGTATCCGAGTCAAACTTTGGTTTAAAAGCATATTTAGGACGGAATCGCCACTTTTAAGATTGACCGTATTCTCGTTTTTGGGTCAAATGGCCTTCTGAATGGGAGTGCTAGGGGCACTTTGATGCTAGCCTCAAAATAGATATTTTTAAACAGTAAGAAGGCTCGACACAACGTGAGACTTTGCTCCAAGTATCACCAGGAGCTCTACACCTTAACTCCACCGGTGACCAAGATATATACTATAACCAGGGGCTCTACACCTTAACTCCACCGGTGACCAAGATATATACTATAACCAGGGGCTCTACGCCTTAACTCCACCGGTGACCAAGATATATACTATCACCAGGGGCTCTACACCTTAACTCCACCGGTGACCAAGATATATACTATAACCAGGGGCTCTACACCTTAACTCCACCGGTGACCAAGATATATACTATAACCAGGGGCTCTACGCCTTAACTCCACCGGTGACCAAGATATATACTATAACCAGGGGCTCTACGCCTTAACTCCACCGGTGACCAAGATATATACTATAACCAGGGGCTCTACACCTTAACTCCACCGGTGACCAAGATATATACTATAACCAGGGACTCTACACCTTAACTCCACCGGTGACCAAGATATATACTATAACCAGGGGCTCTACGCCTTAACTCCACCGGTGACCAAGATATATACTATAACCAGGGGCTCTACACCTTAACTCCACCGGTGACCAAGATATATACTATAACCAGGGGCTCTACGCCTTAACTCCACCGGTGACCAAGATATACTATAACCAGGGGCTCTACGCCTTAACTCCACCGGTGACCAAGATATATACTATAACCAGGGGCTCTACGCCTTAACTCCACCGGTGACCAAGATATATACTATAACCAGGGGCTCTACACCTTAACTCCACCGGTGACCAAGATATATACTATAACCAGGGGCTCTACACGTTAACTCCACCGGTGACCAAGATATATACTATAACCAGGGGCTCTACGCCTTAACTCCACCGGTGACCAAGATATATACTATAACCAGGGGCTCTACACGTTAACTCCACCGGTGACCAAGATATATACTATAACCAGGGGCTCTACGCCTTAACTCCACCGGTGACCAAGATATATACTATAACCAGGGACTCTACGCCTTAACTCCACCGGTGACCAAGATATATACTATAACCAGGGGCTCTACACCTTAACTCCACCGGTGACCAAGATATATACTATAACCAGGGGCTCTACACGTTAACTCCACCGGTGACCAAGATATATACTATAACCAGGGGCTCTACATCATCCATCGCATTTTTTAAGAAAACGTGCCGCATAATCAAGGATTTTTGCCCACAACAATCACAAAAAAACTTTTCTGGAAGGACTGGTATAAGAGCGCTGTGGACCACATTGGGTGGATGTTGGAGAACACGTGTGACCCGTTATACAGCTTGTCTATACACTGTACAGTCAGCACATCACACGTTATGGTTGCATGCCAGTTTGTAAGAAAGTGGGAATCATCTAACTGTCCAACATATCATAACCTTGAAGCTGGCGATGGTAACGTTACGTTACATACTTTGCAAAGCAACCTGTAGAGAACAATGTGTCCCAATCTAACAATTTGCCTGTGACAAGGGACTGGCTAGTCCACACAGCATGGATGGCGTGATGTGCCCAAATTCTTTCACATGAAGGGCCAGAATGTATCTATATGGAAGGCCACCGGCCAAAAACAAAGGAAGTTGAAGAATACTGTCATTCTTGTAATTCTTCGTAGATAAAACTTGCATATTTAGTTGAATTCAGTTTATCAGCACTGTGCTTTACATTGCCGTAAAACTCCGAGTAAGTACTTTTATAGCTCAAAATGTACGTTTTATAGTTACTACGGTTAGGATTTTACAGCCCTTTCAAAGTAAAAGGAGAAAAAGCATGAGCATGTCAAAACAAAAGGGAGCATGGGTCCCAAATTGGAGCGTCCTTGGAGAAGACTGATAAGAGAGTGGCGCCATAGGAAGGAGGGTTGTTCATCTTCAGGAAGCAAAACTGTCACACTTAATGGTCACAATCTGTTAACCAGAAATTAATGTAACAGATTGACAACACTGCTGTAACAGTGATATTATTCTATCTACCCATCTATCTATCTATCTACCCATCTATCTATCTATCTATCTATCTATCTATCTATCTGTCTGTCTGTCTGTCTGTTTATCTATCTGTCTGTCTGTCTGTCTGTTTATCTGTCTATCTATCTGTCTGTCTATCTATCTGTCTGTCTGTCTGTTTATCTGTCTATCTATCTGTCTGTCTATCTATCTATCTGTCTGTCTGTCTGTCTGTCTGTCTGTCTGTTTATCTATCTGTCTGTCTGTTTGTTTATCTATCTGTCTATCTGTCTGTCTGTCTGTCTGTCTATCTATCTATCTATCTGTCTGTCTGTCTGTTTGTCTGTTTATCTGTCTATCTATCTGTCTGTCTATCTATCTGTCTGTCTGTCTGTTTATCTGTCTATCTATCTGTCTGTCTATCTATCTGTCTGTCTGTCTGTCTGTTTATCTATCTGTCTGTCTGTTTGTTTATCTATCTGTCTATCTGTCTGTCTGTCTGTCTATCTATCTGTCTATCTGTCTGTCTGTCTGTCTGTCTGTCTGTCTGTCTGTCTGTCTGTTTATCTGTCTATCTATCTGTCTGTCTATCTATCTGTCTGTCTGTCTGTCTGTTTATCTGTCTATCTATCTGTCTGTCTATCTATCTGTCTGTCTGTCTGTTTATCTGTCTATCTATCTGTCTGTCTATCTATCTGTCTGTCTGTCTGTCTGTCTGTTTATCTATATGTCTGTCTGTTTGTTTATCTATCTGTCTATCTGTCTATCTGTCTGTCTGTCTGTCTGTCTATCTATCTATCTATCTGTCTATCTGTCTGTCTGTCTGTCTGTCTGTCTGTCTGTCTGTTTATCTATCTGTCTGTCTGTCTGTCTGTCTGTCTGTCTGTTTATCTATCTGTCTGTCTGTCTGTCTGTCATCTGCTGACAGTTTATAATCTTTGATTTCAATATGTTTCTGCAACATTTACAGTGTTGAATGAACAGCAGCTGATGATATTGTATATACACACACACACATACACACACACATATATATATATATATATATATATATATATATATATATATATATATATATATATATATATATATATATATAATATCTAACAATGTTGATGCTGTGTGTTTCAGTCGAGAGGAGGCGGAGGTTCAACATCAACGATCGGATCAAAGAACTCGGAGCTCTCATCCCCAAATCCACCGACCCGTCAGTAAACTCTCCGTCCTCTCTCTCTGCTGTCGTATTAATACTTCACTCAGTCAAAGCATCTTTATTAGTCTCCCTGAGGAGAAATTAGTTTTGGACACTGAGAGAAATTGCTGCAAGAGTTACCACAGAGACACACAACAAGCACCAGGTTACAACAGTTACAAGACAAGTGTACATTGAACATTTGGGCTAGTCCAACAGCTATGCAAATGGAAAATTACCATTTTCTATAGGCTACTTGTGCAAAAAAGCCATCCTTCCTACGTTCTTCTGTTCTCCCAAACATCCCTTACAAACAGTCATTCCTACTTCCATAAGCATCCATGCATTCAGTCCTAAAAAATGAACATATTCATAAATATCCATACAAGCCGTTCTCTGAGTATGTACTTCAGTGCTCAGATTAAAGTCTGAAATATTTTATAAAGAGTAACACAAATAGTTTTTAATTATTATTAATTGCTATAAAAACAGAAAACATTTTAAACAGATCACATCGAAGGCTTTTAATGTGAAAACATCCTTCAGGAAGTGTTTAGTTTCACAGACTGCTTCGGGAACGGACTACGTTTACATGCACATATTGTTTAAATATTGTTCCGTTTTTACCCAAATTTCACCCGTTTTCAAAGTTTTTTCATATCAGAAATATGGGATGTCGAAATAAGCGCTGAAAATGTTGAAGAAAGTGTCAAAACGTTGGGAAGAGGGTTAAAAATGTTGGAAATCAGAATCAGAATCAGAAAGGGCTTTATTGCCAAGTACGTTGCACATACAAGGACTTTGTCATGGTGCTGTTGGTGCATGTCACACATTCAAATATAAGAAGGATAAAAAAGAATATAAACAATATAAATATAAACATATACACACAGAATGTATTAATAACGATAAAATAAGTAAATAAATAGTAAAATAAGTTAAATAGTAGTAAAAAGGAATGCTACAGCAGAGTAGGGGCAGTGGCATGAGGAGCCCGAGGTGGGTGTGGAGAGAGTCGGGGGGGGGGGGGGGTCCGGGCCTTGTTGATAAGACTAGTGGCGGAGGGGACAAATAGAACAATAAAAACTGCATGAACACCAGAAGAAAACGCCCAAAATGTTGGAAAAAGCGACCGAAACGTCAACAACAAACACAAAAACCTAAAAAAAATAAAACGTAACTTTGAAAAAAGCAACAAAAATGTTGAGAAGGGACAAAAAAAGTTATTTTTTTTGTTATTGTCGATGGGAAGACAACACAACGTTTAAAATGGAAACCTTTTTTTTTTTTTTTTTGTGCTTTTTTTCATGTTTTTCCAGTTCTTTTTGGAAATTTTTGTCACTTTTTTCAACATTTCATTAAAAAAAAAATTCTTCAAATGCCATAAAATTGAATAAAACACCCAAATTCAATGAAAATAGTGAACTTATTGTAACTAACGTAACTTAAAGCATCAATGAGAATATCACAATAACCTGTATTAATGATATTTAAGCACTAAAATCTGAATTGGGTTCAGCTCTTGAAGTGAATTGGCTACGACCACTGTTTGAATAGGAAAAGCGTATAGTGTTAACTAGCTAGCGGTAGGCTAAAGTTAGCTGCTGTCGAGTATAGTGTTAACTAGCTAGCGGTAGGCTAACGTTAGCTGCTGTCGAGTATAGTGTTAACTAGCTAGTGGTAGGCTAACGTTAGCTGCTGTTGAGTATAGTGTTAACTAGCTAGCGGTAGGCTAAAGTTAGCTGCTGTCGAGTATAGTGTTAACTAGCTAGCGGTAGGCTAAAGTTAGCTGCTGTCGAGTATAGTGTTAACTAGCTAGCGGTAGCCTAACGTTAGCTGCTGTTGAGTATAGTGTTAACTAGCTAGCGGTAGCCTAACGTTAGCTGCTGTTGAGTATAGTGTTAACTAGCTAGCGGTAGGCTAACGTTAGCTGCTGTTGAGTATAGTGTTAACTAGCGTCCCGTGTAGCGGTGTGTGTGTAGCCTGTATCGTCTGTCTCAGAGCATCAGAGAGAAGAGCAGACATATCAGCGGCTCCAGAATGAGGCGTTGCTATTCCTGCAGCAGGATGTGTTACGAGGAAGTTCGGCAAAATAGTCGCCTGTTAGGCACGACGCAAAGCCGAGTCAAAATAAATTAATAAATGGAGGCATGCGATTAATACGATTAAAAAAAATTAGCGCATTATGCTCGACCCTTAATCGCATCGTGATTGACGCGTTAATGCTGACAGCCATAATTAATACCGAAAATGATTTCTCTCGTGTGTTAAGTGGTCCGTTTCACTATATTTATCTCAGTGTGTCTTCATCTCATGACTCACTTGACGAGAGGGGAATCGTTATCTACGCCAGTGTTTTCCAACCTTTTTTGAACCACGGCACATTTTTTACATTAAAAAAATCCCGCGGCACACCACCAACCAAACATGTTACAAAATGACACCTTGTAGCCTAATAAGATCAGAATCTGCATTCTTCCTTTTTAAAAATGTATCCATGGCTGTTGCAGGCTTACATCCTGTCACGGCCACCAGGGGGCAGTAATTCTATTGTCTTAAATAAACAAGGTCATTATTGCGCTATACTGACACCTACTGACAGAATAGTATTTAATTTCTCTGCCAGTCATCACATTGCAGTCACAGATGCGAAAAATTGGCAAATTATTTGCAGTAACTCAATAAAAAATATTTGTTGGACCAATTAAGTAAACTCGGATAATTTCCCACGGCACACAGGACGATCTCTGGCACAGTGGTTGAAAATCACTGATCTACGCAACATAGAGTGGCTCAGCCAGCAATCATGAAGCAGCGCCATCTAGGGGAATGGAGAATCACAGCAATTGCAATACTTTGGCCCTGTGCATTTTAGGTGGACTACATTATCAATTATTGTATTTGTGAAGAACGTTGTATGGAACCATCCACGTTATTCTTTTGGTTAAAAAAAAACATTTCTGATATAAAAACTTTTAGAAAATGGGTCAAATTTGACCCGAGGACAACGGGAGGGTTAATAATGATTGAAAACGGTGATTGGAAATAATTAGAAAGTGTAAAAGTTTAAGTGTCGGCTCTTATTTCAATACCAGCTATTATTTGAGACGTTTTTTCTTTTTAAAATTTCCCTTCATGAATGTATGATTCCACACATCTACATTTAAACTTTTGACTGTAATAAATGTCCCTCGTTATGTTGGATAGTGCTGTGTGTATGTATCTTAACGAGGCAAGGCCTGTGATTGGTTGATCAGGGAATCGAGGTGGAACAAAGGAACCATCCTGAAGGCGTCGGTGGATTACATCCGCAAGCTGCAGAAGGAACAGCAGCGAGCCCGAGAGATGGAGGAGCGACAGAGGAGGCTGGAGAACACCAACCACTCCCTGATGCTCCGCATACAGGTGAGGATGGAGGGGGGGGGGCAACGACACAAAAAAGACTATAATTAATGGACGTAGCATCAGTGACGTCACCCATTGCTTTGTGGCCGCTTTGAAGCGTTGAGTTTGGCGATTTGGCCGTGGCCATCTCAGTTTTCTGGTCCTATGACATGCTGCTTTTTGGATGCTTTTATATAGACCTTAGTGGTCCCCTAATACTGTATCTGAAGTCTCTTTTATATAGGCCTTAGTGGTCCCCTAATACTGTATCTGAAGTCTCTTTTATATAGGCCTTAGTGGTCCCCTAATACTGTATCTGAAGTCTCTTTTATATAGGCCTTAGTGGTCCCCTAATACTGTATCTGAAGTCTCTTTTATATAGACCTTAGTGGTCCCTAATACTGTATCTGAAGTCTCTTTATATAGGCCTTAGTGGTCCCCTAATACTGTATCTGAAGTCTCTTTATATAGACCTTAGTGGTCCCCTAATACTGTATCTGAAGTCTCTTTTATATAGGCCTTAGTGGTCCCCTAATACTGTATCTGAAGTCTCTTTTATATAGACCTTAGTGGTCCCCTAATACTGTATCTGAAGTCTCTTATATAGACCTTAGTGGTCCCCTAATACTGTATCTGAAGTCTCTTTTATATAGGCCTTAGTGGTCCCCTAATACTGTATCTGAAGTCTCTTTCCCAAAATTCAGCCTTGGTGCAGAATTACAGCCACTAGAGCCAGTCCCACCATGAGCTTGCTTTAGGATGTGCGATTTCTGTGTCGCTTTAAATGCTATTGAGGAGAATCAGATCCAGCAAGGGACCGTAGTCGTCACTCTTCTGTTCTGACTTCCTGTCTGCGTTTGTGTTTCTTCGTTGTAGGAGTTGGAGCGTCAGACTCGCCTCCACAACCTCAACTCTTCCTCCTCCTCCTCCTCCTCTCTGGACCCCCAGGCGATGCTCTCCCCCTCCCTGCCTCACCTCTTCTCCTCCCCCTCCCCTCGCTCCGCCCCCTCGCTGGCAACCCCATCCCTGGGTCTGGACGCCCTGAGCTTCGTTGATCTGGACGAGCCTCGGGCGGCCTCCCCCGTCTTCTCCCCGGACCTGATGTCTGATGTGGGGCTGACGGAGTTCCGCGGCCTGGCAGACATACTGATGGAGGAAGGGGGAGGGGGGGCCATATCCGACCCCCTGCTGTCCTGCGGAGCCTCGAAGACCAGCAGCCGGAGGAGCAGCTTCAGCATGGACGAGGACCTGTGACGCACACGCCAGGCTTCCTAATTGGCCAGAGGCAGGACGCCGCCCTGTGACATCATCCAAACAAACAACGCACATAGGTGATGTCACGGGGAACAACTGTGGGCTGAATCTCACTTCCATTTGAATTGCATCCACGTTTCCCCCACTTGCTTCCCTTCCTTGCATCTCAGTCTGTCCCACCGAGGAGGCACAGGAGGGACGCAAGGAAATCATGCGAGGAGAGAGGGAACGAGGAAATGTGTTTTTAGAGGGATGAGAGGTCCTTTCCTCTGAAGCGTCGCGTGAATTCGGCAGCTGTTTGGACGGAGCTAGCACCTCCTTCAGCTGCACGGCTTCCAGGAAGGCTGCTTTCTGTATCCTCGCTCATAGCTCCTCAGAGACCCCTCCTCCATCCTCGCTCATAGCTCCTCAGAGACCCCTCCTCCATCCTCACTCATAGCTCCTCAGAGACCCCTCCTCCATCCTCGCTCATAGCTCCTCAGAGATCCTCCATCCTCACTCATAGCTCCTCAGAGATCCTCAATCCTCACTCATAGCTCCTCAGAGATCCCTCCTCCATCCTCACTCATAGCTCCTCAGAGATCCCTCCTCCATCCTCACTCATAGCTCCTCAGAGACCCCTCCTCCATCCTCACTCATAGATCCTCAGAGATCCTCCATCCTCACTCATAGCTCCTCAGAGATCCCTCCTCCATCCTCACTCATAGCTCCTCAGAGATCCTCCATCCTCACTCATAGCTCCTCAGAGATCCCTCCTCCATCCTCACTCATAGCTCCTCAGAGATCCCTCCTCCATCCTCGCTCATAGCTCCTCAGAGATCCCTCCTCCATCCTCGCTCATAGCTCCTCAGAGACCCCTCCTTCATCCTCGCTCATAGCTCCTCAGAGACCCCTCCTTCATCCTCGCTCATAGCTCCTCAGAGACCCCTCCTTCATCCTCGCTCATAGCTCCTCAGAGACACCTCCTTCATCCCCCATCTTCGGGGAAGGAATAAGAGCTTTGATACAGCCTTCAACGAAGGAGAGCCAGAACAACTTTCTGTTCAAGCGAGGAGCGAGGAGATATCAAATAAGAGAAGTGAGATTCAGCCTGTGTCCTCCAGAGACTGAGCGGGCCAGAAGCCGATTGCCGATAGTTCCAAAAAACTCGCAGCTGATTGGCTGGGAGAGGTGCGGCTGCTCTGAGCTCCGGGTTTCTGCAGGTGATCCATAACTTGGCATCAGTTCAGCCAAAATTAAAATCTTTGCTGATGTTTTAGTTCAGCAGGTTTAACACATGATCACCATCATCATCCTAATCAGTGTTTTTAGCCTCCAAACTGCTTTTTTGTCAAATTTGTGATTAAATATATTGAAATTATGAGATACTAATTCAAAATTCAGATTCATTGTCTCATAATTTAGTCACGTTTGAATTTTTAATCTTACGAGTATTTTTTTAACTCCAAACTTTCGGTCTGCGATGAGCTTCAAAAAGACTTTAAATCAGTGAATGAGTCCATTTCAACAGTTAAAAGTTTCTAGAGGAACAGCCAATAGGGACTCTCTCTCTCTCTCTCTCTCTGTCTCTCTCGCTCTCTGTGTCTCTTTCTCTCTCTCTCTCTCTATGCCGCTCTCTCTTTCTCTCTCTCTCTCTATGTCTCTCTCTCTCTCTCTATGCCGCTCTCTCTTTCTCTCTCTCTCTCTCTATGTCTCTCTCTCTCTATGTCTCTCTCTCTCTCTCTATCTTTCTCTCTCTCTCGCTCTCTATGTCTCTCTCTCCCTCTCTTCCCCTCTCTCTCTCTCTCTCTCTCTCTCCCTCTCATCCCCTCTCTCTCTCTCTCTCTCTGAAATGACCTGTGATTGGCCCATGTGATCATGGCCTAGATTATCTAAAGCCTGAAAACAGAGCCAAGAGGAGCTGCAGAAGTCTAGTAAGCTCTTAGACCACTTGAGTAACAATATGCTAAAATATAATGGCTGCCTTCCCCAGCTCAAACATGTTCACCTGCAGCTCTCCTGGGGTCGGAGCCACACCTGACCACGCCCCATCAGTGATGTCACAGGCATTGTTTCAGCTGAAGCAGCATCTTTTGATTCTCATACCCCGTTTAGTTGTACAGCATGGTTCTGATTGGCTAACGTGGGCTTGAGCTTCTTGTTACACTGCCATCTACAGGTTTGGCGTTCTCTTGACGGCATTGACGGCTTATATACACGGGTACATGTAAACGAACACTTTTCTGAAAACTGACAGCTGTGCACGATGTTATTTTTGAAAACGGAGAGGTTGAAATGTCCGTTTATGAAAATAGCCGACCACGTGTAAACGTAGCATCAGTCAAAACCCCCGAAGTAGAAATCTGATCTGATGGCAGCAGAGACAGGAGTCTTTCCGCAGGTGTGAACTCACCTGTGACGCTGCAGGTATTTTAGAGATTAATCCACAGTGAACGTGTGAGCGTTTTTAAACCAGACCATCTGTTCTGACAGACTCTGTTCAGCCTGTAAATATGAATCTGTACATAAAAACATGAATCTATAATCACTGTGTGCTGGAAACAAACACCGAGGAGAAGAATCTGATCAGGTTAATTTTTTTCTTTTATTACTGATGTATGTGCTTTCTGTTAAAAGTGCCCATATTATGAAAAAATCACTTTTTCTGGGATTTGGGGAGTTATTTTGTGTCTCTGGTGCTTCCACACGCATACACACTTGGAAACAACCATCCGTGCTGTTTAGAGTGAGATCTGGTTTCTGAATGTGTCCTGCCTTCAGTCTCTGGGTGAGCTGGTCAACATCTGCACGGCTTTCTACGTCACTAGCCGAGACGAGGGTGCTAACCGTTAGCATGCTAGCTCGTTCTCAATGGCACAACACTGCTACAACACACACTAGTTCACCCTAATCTACAAAAGAAGAAGTCTCCCGGCTAATCCTGCCTTGTACTACTGAAGTTGGAGGAACAGCTAGCTAGCTCATGTAGTCCTTACCCAGCTACTGAGCATGTAGTCCTTACCTAGAGCATGTAAGGACTACATGCTCTAGTATGTGGTCTTACCTAGCTACTGAGCATGTGGTCTTACCTAGCTACTGAGCATGTGGTCTTACCTAGCTACTGAGCATGTGGTCTTACCTAGCTACTGAGCATGTGGTCTTACCTAGCTACTGAGCATGTGATCTTACCTAGCTGCTGAGCATGTGGTCTTACCTAGCTACTGAGCATGTGCGACTCCCAACAAAGATGTTCCAGCAGTGAGAGGTCTCACTCTGGATCTAAAACAGAGACCTGAACACAGGGTGAAAAGAGGAGCTGCAGCAATGTGCAGTACAACAAAAATATGGTGTTTTTTTAACATTTAACCATGTAAACCTATTCTGGGACAACTTCAAATTACAATTATGAACCTGAAGATGAGCATAATATGAGCACTTTAAATGTGAGCTTTAGAGGAAACAGAAGGGAAAGTATAAAATAGTATTTTTTAAATCTTTAAATTCTGTCGTTTTAACTTGCCAATACTTTTATTTACAATTACATTACATACAATTGCAATTACTTTTACAAATCATCCGTAAGTTTGTTTTTAATTGATTTCCTTCCTTCCAGGTTTCAGAGAGATCCTCTGTCACAGGCAGTGTTCAGCAAACGTTCATTAATTTGTATTGTCAGTTTTGAATTATCTCCCTGGAGTTCATTTTGTGTCCTCTCATGTACACATAAACAACTACTACGCTAACTGTTATCGACAAACTCCACGGTTCATCCAAAGCAAGCTAACTGTTAGCTGTAACGGGACTATGAAGACTAGTTCGCTGGCTTTTACAAACTGTAAAGTTATATAGAGAAAGCTAATTGTTAGCTATTGTTAAACTGTATGAATAGCTGTGTGGAGTAAACTGTTAAGTTGGCTAACTATTAGCTATAGCTGGCTTTTATCTATACACTGTGGTTAGCCAGTTAACGAACCAAAAACAGGCCAGCTAGCTGTAGCTCACTGTTATCTACAAACTTTATACAGTTCATGCAGTCAGTTGAAGGGAAAACGAGCCTACTAAACGTTAGTTGCAACTGCCATTAATCTAAAATGTATAGCAAGGTTAACTGCTAGTGTGGTATCTTCTTTATAACAGAATTTAAACGTATAAGCCCTCAGATACCACACTAGTTAGCTAGCTGTTGACTACTGTTATCTCACTGTTTACTTATTGGTATTTACAAACTTTCATACAGCCAATTATAGTTATATAGCAAGCTAACTGTTAGCTATTGTCTGGAGTCAACTCCTAGGTTAGCTAACTGTTAGCTATTGTCTGGAGCCAACTGCTAGGTTAGCTAACTGTTAGCTATTGTCTGGAATCAACTGCTAGGTTAGCTAACTGTTAGCTATTGTCTGGAGTCAACTGCTAGGTTAGCTAACTGTTAGCTCTAGCTGGCTTTTATCTATTGGACTCTATTAGCTCATAGCTAACAGCTAGTTTTAGTTTATTAACCCACCCGTTTAAATTATATTTAGGCTTA
This sequence comes from Zingel zingel, assembly GCA_023566125.1. Classification (NCBI taxonomy): domain Eukaryota; kingdom Metazoa; phylum Chordata; class Actinopteri; order Perciformes; family Percidae; genus Zingel; species Zingel zingel. Next base: position 2,858,924 of record CM042318.1, read on the forward strand.
AAGTTCTGCGTAATTAAGGACGTGGCCTCTTTCAGAGACACGTGGCTTCCGGCAAAAAAGGCGAGTTTACGTAATTTTTTTTCGTGTGATTAATTTGCACGTCAAAACATTTTTTTCGAACCATTGTTTTTGTCATGGGTGACAACGTCCATGTTTTATACCGACTCCAAACTACGATCAATACGGCTATAAGCAGGCTAGTCTATATCCACAACATTCCACTTCCGGGATTGGTCTGGTGCCGCTGGAAAATGTGCCGGATGTGCGTCCCCTTCCTCTGTCTCTGTGTTGGCGTTCTAACCTCCGGCTGATGTGTGAGGACTATGGTTAACTGCTCCTCAGATCTCTGCAGGGTGAATCCAGACAGCTAGCTAGACTATCTGTCCAATCGGAGTTCTCTGTTGCACGACTAGAACTACTTCTGAACGTCCACATGTTCCACCAAAACAAGTTCCTTCCCGAGGCTATTTAGCAGAGGCACCGTGGCTCCGTCCGGCGCTTAGCCCCGCCCAAGACGATTGTGATTGGTGTAAAGAAATGTCAATAAACCAGAGAACGTTTCTCTCCCGTCCCAGAAGTGTGGACTAGCCAGACTGTGGAGGAAGGTCTGGCAATGTGAGACTATAAGCAGGCTAACAGTTAGCTATAGCTATATGAACCTTTGTTTGGCTCCTGTTAGCCAGTTATCAGAGCTACAAACCTTGATTTCAGTCATTTAAAAATCAGATACAAAGCAGGTTGTTCTCTTAATACATGTTTCCTTCTTCAAAATTGCCGGGGCCGGGAAGCTACGATACCCGTTAGCAGCATTAGCAGCACAGTGAGGTTATCATGTGACAGCGAAAACATGAAAGGCGGAGCAGTATGTCCTGTATGTCTCTTACACACACACACACACACACATACACACACACACACACACACACACACACACACACACACATACACACACACACACACACACACACACACACACACACACACACACACACACACACACGTATGTCCCTTACCGGCTAACGTATTTCAAGATGGAGCATGAATATGGAGCGTCTACCCCAGTTCATGAGAATGCAAATGTAAAATTTCAAGCCAAAAGGAAGACTTGGAATTGATGGAGGTGGTAAATATTCATGAAAAGGACAAAAAGGAGTCCAACGGGCAACACAGATTTTTATAATGAACAACTAAACACGTTACACACTGGACCTTTAATACATCCATGGTTATATCAGATTCTTCCATAAAGGGATTTTTGTTTGTCTTTTTATTGATGTTGTTCTGATTTATGACATTTATGTTAACAAACATCCAGTATATTGTTTCTGTGGACAACTCGTTCTCATTCCGAACTCGTAAAATAAGGACGTTTGGACAGTGGCTGTTCTGGCTGGTCTGATGCGACCAAAAAGGCGTCTTTCAGCGTGTTTGTGTAACGCACCGGGGAGAGCAGCAGTTAGAGAGGATTTAGAGAGTAGCATGTAAGGGAGAATTTTCTGTCCCGCTTGTCACGCTTGCTATAGTCGCTTTTTTCTTTCCTCCCGCGTGTAACGGAACCGTACGCCCACCCACGACCTTTTCCTTTACATAACTGCGTCAAAAGGGACGGCAATAGTCCCGACCAAGCGCGTTTACTTATAGCGCTAAAGGGACGACGATAGTCCCGACCAAGCGCGTTTACTTACAGCGCTAAAGGGACGGCGATAGTCCCGACCAAGCGCGTTCACTTACAGCGCTAAAGGGACGGCGATAGTCCCGACCAAGCGCGTTTACTTACAGCGCTAAAGGGACGGCGATAGTCCCGACCAAGCGCGTTTACTTACAGCGCTAAAGGGACGGCGATAGTCCCGACCAAGCGCGTTTACTTACAGCGCTAAAGGGACGGCGATAGTCCCGACCAAGCGCGTTTACTTACAGCGCTAAAGGGACGGCGATAGTCCCGACCAAGCGCGTTCACTTACAGCGCTAAAGGGACGGCGATAGTCCCGACCAAGCGCGTTTACTTACAGCGCTAAAGGGACGGCGATAGTCCCGACCAAGCGCGTTTACTTACAGCGCTAAAGGGACGGCGATAGTCCCGACCAAGCGCGTTTACTTATAGCCCTAAAGGGACGGCGATAGTCCCGACCAAGCGTGTTTACTTACAGCGCTAAAGGGACGGCGATAGTCCCGACCAAGCGCGTTTACTTACAGCGCTAAAGGGACGGCGATAGTCCCGACCAAGCGCGTTCACTTACAGCGCTAAAGGGACGGCGATAGTCCCGACCAAGCGCGTTCACTTATAGCGCTAAAGGAGACCTTTAGCGTCAATAAGAACGACAAAGGCACCTGACCAAGCGTCCGTATGTTACGAGATTGGTGTGAGAACGTGTTGAGAGCATGTAGTCTGAATATGATCTCCATATGTTTATTTAGCATCATGTTTTGTTTTTATAGATTCAAAATTTTATATATAGAAATAAAGTCATTCTAGAAAAACAGTTTTTGTGGGTTTTTGTTTCTTCACGAACAGCAACAAGTCAGGATGATTAAAAAAAAATACTAAAACTAATTTATTTTTTTGTATTTTTTAACATTTTGTTTTTTTAAGCTGATGGATTTACAAATATATTCCTTAAACGGAGCAATTTAATACATTTTTTACGTATTTTAAGGACTTCATGTTTAAAATTGTAACAGTAATACTAAATTCAATCTCTTTGTCCTCCATAATAACAATAATATATTATGATTATTTACAAAAATAAAGTGAAATCTTCCACAAACAAGTGATCTCTCTAAGGTGTGTCCTAACCTTCCCCCAGTGCATGCTGGGATTGACTCCAACAACAGTGGAAAATGGTAAACGTTTTCTTTTTTAACCCTCAGGGTCAAATCTGTCACTACCTGTCACACATCGGTAGTGACAGGTAGTAATAATATATATATATATATATATAATAATAATAATAATAATATAGAGTCTATGGTCACTACCATAGACTGTAATAATATAGTCTGACCATAGACCATAGACTGTAATAATATAGTCTGACCATAGACTGTAATAATATAGTCTATGGTAGTGACCATAGACTCTGTATTATTACAGTCTATGGTAGTGACCATAGACTGTAATAATATAGTCTATGGTAGTGACCATAGACTGTAATAATATAGAGTCTATGGTAGTGACCATAGACTGTAATAATATAGTCTATGGTAGTGACCATAGACTGTAATAATATAGAGTCTATGGTCACTACCATAGACTGTAATAATATAGTCTATGGTAGTGACCATAGACTGTAATAATATAGAGCCTATGGTAGTGACCATAGACTGTAATAATATAGTCTATGGTAGTGACCATAGACTGTAATAATATAGAGTCTATGGTCACTACCATAGACTGTAATAATATAGAGCCTATGGTAGTGACAGGAATGTAGTAAGTAGGCGGTTCAAGGCTGTCTTATTCACATTAAACATCGGATGAAGTTGTTCTTTTCTCAAGTAGAAATGATGCCGAGTAATTAATGAATTAGTTATGACCAACAGTTTGCTATGTTAGTGTAATATAATGTAACGTTAGCTAGCTTGTTTAATAGCTTGTTGGATAGAAATGCACCCACTACAACTAACGTTACCATGGCGGTAAGCCTAACGTTATGTGTGTGAGCTGATATTAGGGTTAATATTGAAGATATATAGTTGTGTTTGAAGTGGCTGATCAGTGGGTTTGCTGCAGTTAAATATATATCCTCTGTCCCAGACCAAACCTAATATTTATGCGGAGGACGCAAGATCATTTTATAATTATAATATGACCGCGTGGTGAACCTATGAACCTAATTCGTATTTGATGAGCTTTACTAGTAGCTCACTAATTCACATTATGATCAGCTAATGTAACAAGTGTACAAAAGTATTGTATTTCTTTTATATGGGGACACTTTTTGAAAATAAGTAATTATGTTTTAAGGTATTTTTGTGGCGTTATTTGTGTCCCCTTCAAAAATTGCTCTTCAAAAATTTTATGTTGTCCCCCCCTCCCTTACTGTTAGATCAGATATACGCCCATGTCCATTATCTGTTCAAAACATGTTCTATTAAAGAAAAGATAGAAAATAAATATGTGTGTGCTGTAAAGTGGTTAGGAAACATGAAATCGGTATCAGCTGGCCTAACTCAAAGACAATCAGAAATCAGAATCGGCCTAGAGAGATGTAATCGGTGCATCTCTACTTTCTTCATCCACAGGAGAGTGAAGCAGTGTGCTGTGATCGTGTTGTCGTCCACCAGGGGGCAGTGACTGATAAAGATCAGTTTGCTGTCGACTCGTTCACTGATCAGAATCAGAGTTCAGTCTCACTGATCCTGAAAAAAAGCTTGTTAAAGCGTTTATAATCTGTTACGAATCATATATTCTCATTACTTTCTAATTTCTGTGTGTCTCTCCTCTCTCTGAGCATTAAACTATATCTAATATACACTAGCAGTCAAAAGTTTGGGGTCACTTAGAAATGTCCATTCAGACAGAATACCAGCTGAGATCAGCTGCATTGTTCTTTTAATCAGGGCAGCAGTTTTCAGATTACATCATGTGATTACATTAAGCTTCGCTTCAGAGCTCGAACTTCCTATGGCGCCATTCTGATGCTACCAAGCCATCAGCTCCCGTTAGCATCCCATTGACTGCCATTCATTCTGATGCTACCAAGCCATCAGCTCCCGTTAGCATCCCATTGACTGCCATTCATTCTGATGCTACCAAGCCATCAGCTCCCGTTAGCATCCCATTGACTGCCATTCATTCTGATGCTACCAAGCCATCAGCTCCCGTTAGCATCCCATTGACTGCCATTCATTCTGACGTCACTTTGACAGAGAATAACTTTACATCTGAAGCGTTTAAAGACTCTATTTGTCCGTTGTTTATTTCTAAAGAAGCACGACAATGTATAAAAGGCTCCATTACCTTGTAGCTCACGTTATGGCTCCGTAGCAGACGTTGTTATAAAAATAGGCTAACGATTGGGTCATAACCACGAGACTTACTGTCTCATAGTAGAGGAATTACCGTATAGTCCAGGAGAAGCTCTCAGGCAGTTTGGACTTCCATTAGCTGTTTAAGTGTAATTACTAATGTTAACTATCATGTTAGTGATCAGTAATTAGCCTGTGCCTATGTTATCTCCTTACATATACCTACGCTCTCCGTCTCTGCTAGATTGGGAATGATTGAGATTTCTCTTGGCACAGCTACCAGAAGACTTCCAACTTTCAGACAGGTTGCTCACGTCACATCTACGTCTTCAAGCTCAGTTGGAGGCTGCTCAGTAACGCTCAGCCATCACCGGAAAAGAGCTTCTAATGTCCTTCACTGGTCTCCGTCCAGAGACACGGGACCTGTTGGTCCATTATATATAATGTCTATGGTGAGCACCCACGGAGGGAAACATAAATCGGCGCCTATGGTCTGGTGTGGGGAACGGAGAGCAGGCCAGCGTCTGAGGGCGGCAGGTTTTGGGGTGGGGTGTATGGGTGGAGCCAACAAAGTCACTATTTTCCTCCGGTTTGATAAAAGGATTAACGTTTTTTTTTTAAATGATTTAAAAAACTGGTTCCTGTCTTCAACAGGAACCAGTGGGCGTGTGTGGGTCTTTGATGTTGGGCGACCAGGGGGGGGTCAGAGGTCAGGTGGCGTTGTCATTTCAGTGATATCCTGTTTCCTGTTTGGACGTCCTGGCATGCCGCTTCAACAAACACACACACTTCCTGTCCCGCCCGAGCCCGCCCCCCCCCCACTCCTGAGCTGTCCGTCACAGACACAGAAACATGAGTCTGAAAGTTCACTTTATTTCTGCTGCAGAGAAACAGAAAATATCCCATCATGCTCTCTGTCACACGACACAGAACTGCATTTATTTCATAGACGCCTCAAGTGTAGTTTCTTACTCTAACGCTTTATAATAAAAGTACACATCGTTTACGTCATTAAAGCTTCACTAACACATGAGTCAAGATGATTAAGAAAGCACCAACTTACTCTCACTTTAAAGGGACAGTTCGGATGTTTTGGGGTGTTGTTGTTGTTGTTGTTGTTGTTGTTGTTGCAGGCTGTTCTCATGAACCATTCGTACATATAGACCTCAGCAGTCCCGCCCACAGCCACCTCAGGAAGTCAAAATCCCAGTGATTTTCTCCATAAGGATTTAGAATATCAGCCATGATGTCTCAACCATCCCATAATGACTCAACCATCCTATAATGTCTCAACCATCCCATAATGTCTCAACCATCCCATAATGACTCAACCATCCTATAATGTCTCAACCATCCCATAATGTCTCAACCATCCCATAATGACTCAACCATCCTATAATGTCTCAACCATCCCATAATGACTCAACCATCCCATAATGTCTCAACCATCCCATAATGTCTAAACCATCCCATAATGTCTCAACCATCCCATCATGTATAAACCATCCCATAATGTCTCACTCAACCATCCCATAATGTCTAAACCATCCCATAATGACTCAACCATCCCATAATGTCTCAACTATCCCATAATGTATAAACCATCCCATAATGTCTCACTCAACCATCCCATAATGTCTCAACCATCCCATAATGACTCAAACATCCCTTAATGTCTAAACCATCCCATAATGTCTCAACCATCCCATAATGTCTCACTCAACCATCCCATAATGACTCAACCATCCCTTAATGTCTCAACCATCCCATAATGACTCAACCATCCCATAATGACTCAACCATCCCATAATGTCTCAACCATCCCATAATGTCTAAACCATCCCATAAAGAACATGCCTCTGCACTCATTGGATAGACCTACAACCAATCAGAGCAACGGAACTCAACTGTCAACAGAACTCAACACCAATGAGACGAGACGAGACAAAGACGAAAAAAAGTGGGCGGTCACTGCTGAGCTCTGCTGGGCTGGGGTTATTAACTGAACCAGGAAAGAACATGCCTCTGCACTCATTGGATAGACCTACAACCAATCAGAGCAACGGAACTGAACACCAATGAGACGAGACGAAAAAAAGTGGGCGGTCACTGCTGAGCTCTGTAAGTAAAGCACGGCACTTTGAATGTATTCCAGGTATTTTCTGCTGTATCTCAGTCCCTCCAGAGAAACGGGATTATGCGATCGCATAATTCAACGCATAATCAGCCAAAGTTTGCATATTTATGCGGGGGAGGTGGGGGCGCATTTCTTCAAATACGCCGCACTTTCGCCGCATAAATTGCCGATTCCCGCGCAAAATATGCGGGGCTTGCTTGATTTTATAATCCCCGCATTTTCGTTGCAAAAAAGTCACATATATCTTAGCAGAAAGTTGAAAAATGTTGCGTTTACTTCACACAACAGCAGCCGTTTCCCCCTAATATGATATAATATCAGTGTGAATTCTGTCAGGGAGACTTCAAACCATAGACCGTATATATAATGGACCAGCAGGTCCCGTGTCTCTGGACGGAGACCAGTGAAGGATGTTAGAAGCTCTTTTCCGGTGATGGCTGAAAATATAACGTGGATGGTTCCATACAACGCTATTCACAAGTTAAATAAATGATCAGGCCACTACTTTCATTGAATTTGGGTTTTTTTATTCAATTTTTATAGCATGTAAAGAAAAAATTATAAAATAACGTTGAAAAACTTTACAAAAAATGTTAAAAAACTGACAAAAACATCGGGAAAAGGACAAAAATGTCGGAATAATCTTCAAAAATGTCAGAATAATCTTCAAAAACGTCAGAAAAAAAGGACAAAAACGTCAGAAAAAAGGACAAAAACGTCAGAATAATCTTCAAAAACGTCAGAAAAAAAGGACAAAAACGTCAGAAAAAAGGACAAAAATGTCAGAATAATCTTCAAAATCGTCAGAATAATCTTCAAAAACGTCAGAAAAAAGGACAAAAACGTCAGAATAATCTTCAAAAACGTCAGAAAAAGTGACAAAAACGTCAGAATAATCTTCAAAAACGTCAGAATAATCTTCAAAAACGTCAGAATAATCTTCAAAAACGTCAGAAAAAGTGACAAAAACGTCAGAATAATCTTCAAAAACGTCAGAATAATCTTCAAAAATGTCAGAAAAAATGACAAAAACGTCAGAATAATCTTCAAAAACGTCAGAATAATCTTCAAAAACGTCAGAAAAAGTGACAAAAACGTCAGAATAATCTTCAAAAACGTCAGAATAATCTTCAAAAATGTCAGAAAAAATGACAAAAACGTCAGAATAATCTTCAAAAATGTCAGAAAAAATGACAAAAACGTCGGAATAATCTTCAAAAACGTCAGAATAATCTTCAAAAATGTCAGAATAATCTTCGAAAACGTCGGAATAATCTTCAAAAAAGCTTTAAAAAAAAAAAACGCCAAAAAAGCAAAAATAAATATTGACGTAAACTTCTGTAAAAATATCAAAAGACGACCAAAATGTTGGACCATATTGACCCAGAAAAACAAAAAGTTACACCGTGGTCGACGGAGAAGACAACCAAAGGGTTAAAAAGTGAATTCAGAGCCACATTTTGTTTTTTCGGTGTCTAAAATATGTTTAGAAAAAAAACGCAGCTCTGTGACAGGAAGTCAACTCTCAAACAGGAAACACTGCTCCCAGTGTTGGCGCCGAACGGCGGTCCAACAAAGAGACATCCTGCTATCTGAACAATTACATGAATATTACAGAAAACATTCTGGTTGAACGCTGTGAAGATGAAGGAATGTTTAAAGGTGCCGTGGGGAGGATTGGGAAGATCCAGGACTTAGCCAAAGAATTTGAACATCAACAACTTCTCAGTCCTAAAGCCCAAAACGGTCTCCTAAGCCCCTCCCCCCTTTCTGCTGAAGCCCAAAACCGTCTCCTAAGCCCCTCCCCCCTTTCTGCTGAAGCCCAAAACGGTCTCCTAAGCCCCTCCCCCCGCAAGGGAGAATGAATGTGTGTGCATGAGCAGTGATTGACACGCAGTTAGACACCCCCCCTGGCCCTGATTGGTGCATCTGAACAGTTAGACACCCCCCCCCGGTTCCTGATTGGTGCATCTGAACAGTTAGACACCCCCCTGGCCCTGATTGGTGCATCTGAACAGTTAGACACCCCCCCTGGCCCTGATTGGTGCATCTGAACAGTTAGACACCCCCTCCTGGCCCTGATTGGTGCATCTGAACACTTAGACACCCCCCCCTGGCCCTGATTGGTGCATCTGAACAGTTAGACACCCCCTCCTTGCCCTGATTGGTGCGTCTGAACCGTTAGACACCCCCCTGGCCCTGATTGGTGCATCTGAACAGTTAGACACCACCCCTGGCCCTGATTGGTGCATCTGAATACTTAGACACCCCCCCTGGCCCTGATTAGTGCATCTGAACAGTTAGACACCACCCCTAGCCCTGATTGGTGCATCTGAACAGTTAGACACCCCCCCCCCCCCCCCCCCCAGCCCTGATTGGTGCATCTGAACAGTTAGACCCCCCACCTGGCCCTGATTGGTGCATCTGAACAGTTAGACACTCCCCCCTGGCCCTGATTGGTGCATCTGAACAGCTGTAGGTGGTGCCAGAGGAGCCGGATTATTTTTAAATGACCTGCTTCCTGTAGTTCTACTGGAACATAGGGTCAGATTCAGCAAATATGACAGAAAGTTAGTTTTAGAAGTCTTACCTACTGCACCTTTAAGGCCACAGATGATCATCTGCAAAAATAATCGTTGGTTGCAGCCATGCTTTCACTCAGCTCATCTGAATTCAGTCTCTGGGCCTTATTTTAACGATCTAAGCGCACGGCGTGAAGCAGTTTAGGGCGTGTCCAAATCCACTTTTGGTAGTTTGACGGTAGAAAAAAGTGTCCGTGCGCCGGGCGCCTGGTTCTAAAGGGTTGGACTTAGTGTCTTCATTAATCAGAGGTGTGTTTTGGGCGTAACATGCAATCAACCAATCAGAGATCATCTCCCATTCCCTTTAAGAGCCAGGCGTGTTTGGACCTTGGAGCATTGCTGTTATGATGGAGGATTTGCACCGTAATATTTTTATTTGTAATCTTCTGCATGTGTGTGTGTGTGTGTGTGTGTGTGTGTGTGTGTGTGTGTGTGCACGTGCTGTGCACGAGCCTAGGAGCATTGTACTAATGCTCTGTTAAAATAACAATGAAATGCTGCGTTAGTGACTTTAGACCAGGTTTTTGTTGGTCAATGGTGCCATCACTTCCCGCTGTCTTAAGATAGCAATACTCCCAGAATGCACCTGAACACACCTCCCTGTAAGACCAGCACGCCCAGAATGCCCCTGAACACATCTCCCTGTATGACCAACACGCCCAGAATGCACCTGAACACACCTCCCTGTAAGACCAGCACGCCCAGAATGCACCTGAACACACCTCCCTGTAAGACTAGCACGCCCATGGGCCACAGATGGTTGCAGGTGCGTTTGCTGTTTAAACGACGCGGGGAGATAGGGCCCTTTGTGTCCATTGTGTCTCCAGCGAAAAAGTCATTACTCTCGACATCATCTTGTAGTCCTTCTCTGATTGGCCGCTCTACGAGGGGAAGCAGATGGAGCAGCACTCCAGACAGACCTCCAGGCAGTCGGACGAGCCGCAGCAGTCCTCCAGTATCCCACAATCCAACACGGCCTGACACGCCTCCTCCGTACAGGCCGCCTCCCCCGCCGCCTCCACGCAGCAGCAGCAGCCAGCCGCAGACTCACAACAGCCGGCCCCGCCCACTCCACACACCAGACACTCCCCCAGAGCCGAACACATGGACAGCATCTCGCAGAACAGGCAGGCCAGGAGACAGTGAACGCAACAGTCTGTGGAGACAGAGACAATCAGAACAGACACGCCAGGAGACAGTGAACGCAACACTCTGTGGAGACGGAAACAATCAAAACAGATAAGCGACAGTGAACGCAACACTCTGTGGAGACGGAAACAATCAAAACAGATAAGCGACAGTGAACGCAACACTCTGTGGAGACGGAAACAATCAAAACAGATAAGCGACAGTGAACGCAACACTCTGTGGAGACAGAGACAATTAGAACAGACATGCCAGGAGACAGTGAACGCAACACTCTGTGGAGACGGAAACAATCAAAACGGACAGGAGACAGTGAACGCAGCACTCAGTGGAGTCAGAGACAATCAGAACAGACAGGCCAGGAGACAGTGAACGCAACAGTCTGTGGAGACAGAGACAAGCAGAACAGACAGGAGACAGTGAAGGCAACACTCTGTGGAGACAGATACAATCGGAATAGACAGGAGACAGTAAATGCAACAGTCTGTGGAGACAGAAACAATCAGACACGCCAGGAGACAGTGAATGCAACAGTCTGTGGAGACAGAAACAATCAGACACGCCAGGAGACAGTGAATGCAACAGTCTGTGGAGACAGAAACAATCAGACACGCCAGGAGACAGTGAAGGCAACACTCTGTGGAGACAGAAACAATCAGACACGCCAGGAGACAGTGAATGCAACAGTCTGTGGAGACAGAAACAATCAGACACGCCAGGAGACAGTGAATGCAACAGTCTGTGGAGACAGAAACAATCAGACACGCCAGGAGACAGTGAAGGCAACACTCTGTGGAGACAGAAACAATCAGACACGCCAGGAGACAGTGAATGCAACAGTCTGTGGAGACAGAAACAATCAGACACGCCAGGAGACAGTGAAGGCAACACTCTGTGGAGACAGAAACAATCAGACACGCCAGGAGACAGTGAATGCAACAGTCTGTGGAGACAGAAACAATCAGACACGCCAGGAGACAGCTGCTGAACAGTCTCTGGAAGGAACTTGTTTTGGTGGCTGCTAGGGGTTATCTAGTCAAGCAAAAAAAAAAACAGACTGATCCGAATTAAGGAGAGAAAGGAAAGAACGGATGTGAGGCAATTGTACTGCCGTTGATCCAGACTACACGTACACAATAAAAAGTGGAAAAACCTTATTCGCTAAATGACTTTGGGTGAGGGGTGAAGAGATTTCGGTACAGAGGCAGGTTGATAACGTTAGCTAGCTATAGCTTCGCTAGCTTTCTCTGTGCTTCCTTTCTAGTGGCGATATAAATGTGAGGTGCTCCCAGCAGTCAGTCAGCGTTACACAGAGACATCAGACAGATGGGCGAGGACGCCTATCGTTGTGTCCAGACCAACTGATGCTGGGAGGTGTGTGTGTGTGTGTGTGTGTGTGTGTGTGCGTGTGCGTGCGTGCGTGCGTGCGTGTGTGCGTGTGTGTGTGTGCGTGCGTGCGTGTGTGTGTGTGTGTGTGTCAGAGATAAGCAGACCTCCATGTTGAAGTGTTCGATAAACAGAGAGATGGGAGTGTGTTTAGTTTTCTGCTTTCTGTCAGGCTGAAATACAGTCTCTCTATCCGCCTGTCTGTCTGTCTCTCTATCCGCCTGTCTGTCTGTTTCTCTGTCCGCCTGTCTGTCTGTCTGTCTGTCTGTCTCTCTATCCGCCTGTTTGTCTGTCTGTTTCTCTGACTGCCTGTCTGTCTGTCTGTCTGTCTGTCTCTCTATCCACCTGTTTGTCTGTCTCTCTATCTGCCTGTCTGCCTGTCTGTCTGTCTGTCTCTCTATCCTCCTGTCTGTCTGTCTGTCTGGCTCTCTATCCGCCTGTCTGTCTGTCTGTCTGTCTGTCTGTCTGTCTCTCTATCCGCCTGTTTGTCTGTCTCTCTATCTGCCTGTCTGCCTGTCTGCCTGTCTGTCTGTCTGTCTCTCTATCTGCCTGTTTGTCTGTCTGTTTCTCTGTCCGCCTGTCTGTCTGTCTGTCTGTCTGTCTCTCTATCCGCCTGTTTGTCTGTCTCTCTATCTGCCTGTCTGCCTGTCTGTCTGTCAGTCTGTCTCTCTATCCGCCTGTTTGTCTGTCTCTCTATCTGCCTGTCTGCCTGTCTGTCTGTCTGTCTGTCTGTCTCTCTATCCTCCTGTCTGTCTGTCTGTCTGTCTCTCTATCCGCCTGTTTGTCTGTCTCTCTATCTGCCTGTCTACCTGTCTGTCTGTCTGTCTCTCTATCCTCCTGTCTGTCTGTCTGTCTGGCTCTCTATCCGCCTGTCTGCCTGTCTGTCTGTCTGTCTGTCTGTCTGTCTCTCTATCTTCCTGTCTGTCTGTCTGTCTGGCTCTCTATCCGCCTGTCTGTCTGTCTGTCTGTCTGTCTCTCTATCCGCCTGTCTGTCTGTCTGTCTGCCTGTCTGTCTCTCTATCCGCCTGTCTGTCTGTCTGTTTCTCTGTCTGTCTGTCTGTCTGTCTGTCTGCCTGTCTGTCTGCCTGTCTGTCTACATGTTCTGTTCCATTACAGGTATTTAAAGTCTGAAGTGAAGTAATAACTTCTCTTGATGAAGAGAAGAACTTAGTAATGCAGTCGACTAATTCCCCAGGAGGTCATACGATCCCTTCATGAGGAAATGTACAGGACGTGATTGGCTCACCGTCTCCAGCGACCTCCTTAATGTGGTCGGCGTCCGTCTTAACGGAGGCGTGGCTTCTACTGGAAGAGAGACACTTCTGATTGGTGCTGTGCCGACGCTGATGATGGCGATGATGATGAGGAGGAAGGCTGCAGTTGTGTCTGTTACAGGCGGACCCCCGAGACGGAGGAGGAGGAGACGGAGGAGGAGGAGGAGGAGGAGAGGTACAGGAGGAAGATGGAGGAGTACAGACGGGAGGAGGAGACACTGATGAGCTGTCCACACCTGAGAAGTGACATCAAAGGTGACATCAGAGATGACATCAGAGATGACATCAGACTGAGACATGTCAGATTCAGGTATAGAGAAGTGAATACCCCCCCCCCCCCCCCCCCCCTTCCTATGGACCATCATGGGACCTTATTTTGGAAAAAATAAGTCTGGTAGTGAACTAGAGGATGGATACCCGACCCGAGCCCGACCCGAGCCCAACCCGAGCATCAACGTTAGCTAGCCGCTAGCTAACGCTAACGTTAACCCTTCTAGCTAACGTCAACGGTAAGTAGCCGCTAGTTAACGCCAACGCTAGCTAGAAGGGTTTGTGGTGACTTTGCCTGGAACGCTACGAAGTCGTGAGTCGTGACTTTTGTCCCGTCGAACATGCAACTTTTTAGTTTTTCTGGGTCAAATTATTATTATTTTTTTAACGTTTTTGTCAATTTTCTCGGCGCTTCTTTTGACTTTTTATTTTTATTTATTTTTTTTTTTTTACTTTTTTTAAAAACTTTTTTCAACGTTCTTTCATCATTTTTTTTTTTTTTCAAATGATATAAAATTGAATAAAACACCCAAATTCAATGAAACGGTGAACTGATCACTTATTTATCTTCTGAAGTGTGTTGTTCTAGGCAACCATCCACGTTATTATTTTTTTACTATTTGGTTGAAAGAAACCCAAATTTCTGATATAGAAACGTTTTGAAAGTGCGTCAAATTCGACCCGACATCATCTGTGTAATTCACAGCTCAATTCAAACGGGATCCAAAAATTTGTCTCACACTTTTAACTAACGTACATATACATGTATACATATTTCCAAAATAAGGTACCGTGGCGGTCCACAGGAAGGGGCGGGACTTCCCCTCTCTATTCAACAGCTACCTTTCTGTTTTCGGAGTGCAGAGGCGGGCTGGAAGGGCAGGAGGCGAGAGAGGTCATTGGTGGAGGAGCTGTCCGTTACCGAGTCATCACTGCTGTCACCGTCCACCGACCTATCAGAGAGTGGGGGCGGAGCCTCCTCTGCAGGAAGAGGGTCTGAAAACGTAAGAAAAAATGCAGCCATCTTGGAGTCAGGAGAGCTCAGGTGAGGGTTGAGACTCTGGAAATACACTGTTTACTGCAGGGGAATGAGAGGTGCTAACGCCAGAGCAGGGGGAATGAGAGGTGCTAACGCCAGAGCAGGGGGAATGAGAGGTGCTGACGCCAGAGCAGGGGGAATGAGAGGTGCCGACGCCAGAGCAGGGGGAATGAGAGGTGCTGACGCCAGAGCAGGGGGAATGAGAGGTGCTAACGCCAGAGCAGGGGGAATGAGAGGTGCTAACGCCAGAGCAGGGGGAATGAGAGGTGCTAACGCCAGAACAGGGGGAATGAGAGGGGGAAACACCAGAGCAGGGCGAACGAGAGGGGGGAAGACGCTAGAGCAGGGGGAATGAGAGGGGGGAAGACGCTAGAGCAGGGGGAATGAGAGGGGGAAACGCCAGAGCAGGGGGGAATGAGAGGGGGAAACGCCAGAGCAGGGGGGATGAGAAGGGGAAACGCCAGAGCAGGGGGGAATGAGAGGGGGAAACGCCAGAGCAGGGGGGAATGAGAGGAGGAAACGCCAGAGCAGGGGGAATGAGAGGGGGAAACGCCAGAGCAGGGGGGAATGAGAGGGGGAAACGCCAGAGCAGGGGGGAATGAGAGGGGGAACACCAGAGCAGGGGGATGAGAGGAGGAACACAAGGTCTGTTTTGATGTGATAAAGATGAACTGCAGATTAAAAGAATAGAAAATAATGACCTCAGTTATTATAAACAATGTTTGTAACGCGCGGCTTTGTCCGTTGACCCGACCTGACAACGGTTCGTAATGTTATCCTGTCTGATTGATGCCGACAGGCTGGGAGGAAGTCTTCAGGGTAAACAGACGGCGAGTGTCCCACAGAGGCGTCCTGACACAGGAAGTGGTGTCACAGCATCCTCCTCTGGTTCAGACAGGATGTGGATCCAGATGTGTCACGTGACATGGCGTCAGTCACCGCAACATGGCAACGCAGATCACCATATCCTCATGGTGGCTTGCAGCACGCAAGCCATTTTTTTGGCAGCAGCGATGCAAAATGAATGTGATTTAAAAAAGCATCTCACTAACTAAAAGACTTTTCTCAGAGCTAATGATTGTCGTTTAAAGCTGCCCAATTTGGGGCCCGCGGGCCAAATTTGGCCCGTGTTCTCTTTGTTTTGGCCCGCCGTGGATGTGACGTGCTCATGCTTATTCTCCTCTTATTTGATGACTACGAAACGTACGTTATGTGCAGTTAAAAAGTACGTAATCTGAGTTTGACGGTAATGTCAAACTCCCCATTTAATTACGCTTTTATCTACGGTAGAATGGCTACGAAGAAATGTAGCTCAGCGTATATTCTGTCAGGGAGACTTCAATTACGTTGTCTCTCGTCTCTTTAACTGATCAGCTGGGCAGCGGGTGTTACGGTTCTGTATACCAATCAGAATCGGGCACGTATGTTCTAACCAGTGGTGTAGTGGAGGGTATATACGGGGTATACCCACCTCTTTTTACAGCCAAAAAGCCATGGAATATATAGGAGAGTATACCCACTTCCTCCTCCATAACCTACCCATCTACCTATTAGTACACCCACCTTATCAACAACCACTACCCCAGTGGTTCTAACCAATCACAGCGTGACTACCGTGTTCTCTCTCCTGCTTCTGTCAGTTGTATTTTCAGACGAGAGTGCGACCCTCCTCCCCTTCTACCTCCAGGCATTTTCGACACGGTGTTCTCGGTCTTCTCCCGGCTGACGGCTCGTTGTTACGTCTACGGATTTTCTCACCACCACCAGTGTCTGGATTCCATTGGGGGATATGCTTCCTAAACATTAGATTTGTATAGATACCCCTTTACAATGGAGTCTAATCTCCAAATAATTATGTTTGTACTTGGTTATATCTTATTAATAAATGTTTGCATATCTGCATCGGAGTCTCTCCTGATTGAATTACAGTAGTCTTCAACATAGACATTTGTTTTTGGCCCGTGGCCTTCCATCCTGATACATTTTGGCCCTTCATAAGAAAGAATTTGGGCACCTCTGTTGTAATTGGACTGTTGTAATTGGACTTCTTTAGCAAGTTTTGTCTTTAACCTTCGTGTTGTCTTCACGCCAACCATGCACTTGTTGTCCTCTCAGGTCAAAATAGAAAATTAACACTTTTTTTGACACTTTTTTAACGTTTTATGTAAGTTGTCCATTTGTTTTGACTGTTGACGCTGTTGTCCAGTACCACCAGTACGGTATATGCGCCACTCACCAACTTATTACCACTACTGTTACACTTATTTTTGGAAGTCATGGTCAATAAACCTATTTTAAAGGAAATTACTAGGGCTGTCAATCGATTAAAAAATGTAATCTAATTAATTACATACTCTGTGATTAATTAATCAAAATTAATTGCATACATAATTAACGGTGCCTGAACCGATACTTTTTAAGAAAGTAAAAAAGAAAGAAAAAAAAAAAGAAGAGTACTGAACAGTCGGTGACATTAAAGAACGGCTTGTTTGTTGCTAATATGGTCAAAATTAAATGATTAATAATAATGTAGAACAATAACAATAACTTATTTCACTAGTAAATAGCTGTTGAACGACAAAAACAACCACCAGATGGAAAAGGACATTTACAATAACTTCAAATGCACCACGAGGCTGTAGTTCACCAGTTTCATTGAACGCACCGTCTGTGTTTCTCCGACAGCAGATTGTTACATCCCGGTGTTGAATCCTCTACAGTGAAATACAGACACACTTTACACCGTTTAGCGTTAGCTGTTAGCATTATAACTGTTTTTAATCCAGCTACTAGCTAGCGGTAGGCTAACGTTAACTGCTGTCGAGTATAGTGTTAACTAGCTAGCGTTAGGCTAACGTTAGCTGCTGTCGAGTATAGTGTTAACTAGCTAGCGGTAGGCTAACGTCAGCTGCTGTAGAGTATAGTGTTAACTAGCTAGCGGTAGGCTAACGTTAGCTGCTGTCGAGTATAGTGTTAACTAGCTAGCGGTAGGCTAACGTTAGCTGCTGTCGAGTATAGTGTTAACTAACTAGCGGTAGGTTAACGTTAGCTTTTTATAAGTAAATGTTCCAATCAATGATCCAGCAGCACATTCTCGTCTCCCTCCTTCATCTTACAGTCCAACGGAGGCTAGAACGGCTCCGGGTCAAACGGAAATATGGAATGGATTAATCTGCGTTATTTTGACAGCCCTAGAAATTATACGTAAGAAAGCTTTTCTGCATTCCTCTTTTGTCGGACAGGTGCGTAGGATATGATCAAAAGCTTAGCGAAGAGTCCCGCACACTGACCATTACGCAAGCAATAATTTATTTAGAAAAATACAACATTTCGGGCTTAGACCTTCATCAGGTTAAAAAAGGCCAAAGGAAATTATACCAAATTTTTGAGTCGAAAAAGCAGAAATTATGAATGGTTCTGACTCACGTTAGCGTGATGTATGTTGATGGATAATCTCAGACTGGTGTATGTCAGAGTTCAGTCACAATACTGTTTAGAAACCGTCAAATGCTATAAAATTTAAGGAAAGACTCAAAATGTAATGAAAGTATAGTGATCATTAATTGCACTTGCCAAGAGCGTTGTAGGGAACCATCCATGTTATTTTTGGGTAATTTGGTTAAAAAGAAATCCATATTTCTGAGATAGACATTTTGATAACGGGTCAAATTTGACCCGAAGACAACAGGAGGGTTAAGCTTAGGGTTATTTATTTATTATCTGCTCTAGCTTTTTGTTGCTTAATTTGTTAATTGAAAAATATTACATTATCTTAAGGAAAAGACCCCTAAACCCCTCTGCCAAATATGTGTATGGTGGGTGTCCATATAGGCGTTGTTACCCAGTATTGCACGCCAGTGAGCTCGCCACCAGTTTCTCTTCACCGACCACTGACGAGCCAACGTGGCATCATGGCTCTGCGTGGACATACACGCCACTTTTCAAGATAACACGTGCCGTTTCTGTGTTTCTGTCTCACCTGGGTTGTGATGCGGGAGCGTCCCATTGGCTGTCGGCTGGCTCGAGATGCATTCTGATCGGACCGGGTTCTTATTGGCTCCGCTCTCGGTGATGTCAGAGCCGTTGCAGTGTGATGTCACATCCATCCTGCCAATGTACTGAGATCATCACGACAATTAAATACCATTGGCCGCCTCGTCCTTTTAAATAGCAGCAAATATCGCATGCACACGCACACACACGCGCACACACACACACACACACACACACACACATATACACGCACGCACACACACACACACACAAACGCACGCACACACACACACACACACATGCACACACACACACACACACACACACACACACACACACACACACACACACATGCACACACACACACACATGCACACACACACACACACATGCACACACACACACACACACACACACACGCATGCACACACACGCACCCACACAAGCACCCACACACACAGAAAAATGAAATGCAGTCAGCTGCTGTG
>CM042318.1:2883206-2888206 GCA_023566125.1 Zingel zingel
GACACAGAGAAGCTAACGTCAGCTAACGTCAGCTAACGTTCACCGTCGCCCCAAACTGTTGTTCGTGATGCTAAATATGTCGTTTAACTGTGTAAAGTAGCCTATAGAGAATCTTTGGTTTGAGTCCAGCTGTTTGTTAGCTGTTAGCTGTTTGTTAGCTGTGTGTTAGCTGTTAGCTGTGTGTTAGCTGTTTGTTAGCGGTGTGTTAGCTGTGTGTTAGCTGTGTGTTAGCTGTTTGTTAGCTGTGTGTTAGCTGTTAGCTGTGTGTTAGCTGAGTGTTAGCTGTTTGTTAGCTGTTAGCTGAGTGTTAGCTGTGTGTTAGCTGAGTGTTAGCTGTTTGTTAGCTGTTAGCTGTGTGTTAGCTGTGTGTTAGCTGTGTTAGCTGAGTGTTAGCTGTTTGTTAGCTGTTAGCTGTGTGTTAGCTGTGTGTTAGCTGTTAGCTGTGTGTTAGCTGTGTGTTAGCTGTTAGCTGTGTGTTAGCTGTTTGTTAGCTGTTAGCTGTGTGTTAGCTGTGTGTTAGCTGAGTGTTAGCTGTTTGTTAGCTGTCAGCTGTGTGTTAGCTGTTTGTTAGCTGTTAGCTGTGTGTTAGCTGTGTGTTAGCTGTTAGCTGTGTGTTAGCTGTGTGTTAGCTGTTAGCTGTGTGTTAGCTGTTTGTTAGCTGTTAGCTGTGTGTTAGCTGTGTGTTAGCTGTGTGTTAGCTGTTAGCTGTGTGTTAGCTGTTAGCTGTGTGTTAGCTGTGTGTTAGCTGTGTGTTAGCTGTTAGCTGTGTGTTAGCTGTGTGTTAGCTGTTAGCTGTGTGTTAGCTGTGTGTTAGCTGTTAGCTGTGTGTTAGCTGTGTGTTAGCTGTTAGCTGTTTGTTAGCTGTTAGCTGTGTGTTAGCTGTGTGTTGTGTTTTCTGCAGACAAAAACTCGTCTCTGGAGATTAAATACCGTCCAAAGAAGAACAAGGAGAAGGAGGAGAAAGAGTCAGAGCCGGAGATGGAGGACAAACCTGATGGAGACGGTAGCTCCACCCCCCAGGCCAAGATTGACAGGAGGCGGGGCTCACAGGTAACCTAGCAACAAGACTGACAGGAGGCGGGACTCACAGGTAACCTGTGGGGTGGCACATGGGGGACCAATATATAGGACATACTGGATAGGATAATACAACACAATGGCTGTGTCTCAAAGCGCCTACTTGCACACTTCAAACACTTAGCTGTAAGTACATCGTGGAGATAACGCAAAAGGTCAGAGCACTGAAAGTACCCGGATGACCCCCTAAAAACGGTCAAAAAGTTCAGCGTGGAACGATAGACACTACGCGCACTAAACGGGCGCCATCTGGACTACAAAGCAGAAAGGGGAGGGACCAGGGACGTCGCCTGGCAGCTGATTGGACGAACGCACCACGTGGGTCTGGCTTCTTCACAACCGAGCATAATGGCGGCTCGTTCAGGATACGATCTCATATTGGACTAAAATAGTTCACCGTAACGTGTTCCTGAGAACATGTTAAGAGAGGAATAGGCCGTGCAGTTGCTGAATCTGTCTTCATTTCAGATCAACAAAGGTCAGGTTAAAAGATTTTGAGAGGCAGCGAGCCGAGCCGGCCGCTCGTCATTTCCGGTAAGTGTTCCTTTTGGGACAATACCAAGGAGGTTAGCTTCTCCTCGGACCGCGTAGCTCCTATGGCGCCATTTTGATGCTACCAAGCCATCTCCTCCCGTTAGCATCCCATTGACTCCCATTCATTCTGATGCTACCAAGCCATCAGCTCCCGTTAGCATCCCATTGACTACCATTCATTCTGATGCTACCAAGCCATCAGCTCCCGTTAGCATCCCATTGACTCCCATTCATTCTGATGCTACCAAGCCATCAGCTCCCGTTAGCATCCCATTGACTCCCATTCCTTCTGATGCTACCAAGCCATCACCCCCCGTTAGCATCCCATTGACTCCCATTCATTCTGACGTCACTTTGACAGAGAATAACTTTACATCTGAAGCGTTTAAAGACTCTATTTGTCTGATGTTTATTTCTAAAGAAATACGACAATGTATAAAAGGCTCCATTACCTTGTAGCTCACGTTATGGCTCCGTAGCAGACGTTGTTATAAAAATAGGCTAACGATTGGGTCATAACCACGAGACTTACTGTCTCATAGTAGAGGAATTACCGTATAGTCCAGGAGAAGCTCTCAGGCAGTTTGGACTTCCATTAGCTGTTTAAGTGTAATTACTAATGTTAACTATCATGTTAGTGATCAGTAATTAGCCTGTGCCTATGTTATCTCCTTACATATACCTACGCTCTCCGTCTCTGCTAGATTGGGAATGATTGAGATTTCTCTTGGCACAGCTACCAGAAGACTTCCAACTTTCAGACAGGTTGCTCACGTCACATCTACGTCTTCAAGCTCAGTTGGAGGCTGCTCAGTAACGCTCAGCCATCACCGGAAAAGAGCTTCTAACATCCTTCACTGGTCTCCGTCCAGAGACACGGGACCTGTTGCTCCATAATAATAGGACAGAAATAAAGTGCAATGCACAATTTATTACTTACAGCAACAAGTGCTCTACAGCGAGTTCAATATTAGATTAGATTAGATTCAACTGTATTGTCATTGTGCAGAGTACAAGTACAAAGAAAACGAAATGCAGTTTGCGTCCAACCAGATGTGAGAGAGCAGAAAAGTGCAATGTAATATACAAAGTATAGACAGGACACGAAATATAGTGCAGTGCAGACAGTAGTGTACAGTTTGTTTACAGAAATATATTAGAGTAATATAAATAAATTAAATATAAATATGTGCAGTGTATTAGCAGTTACCTTATAAGAGCAGAATACATATGGCTCTGTAATATGAACAATGTATGGACAGTAGTAGCAGTGACATTATAATAGTAGTAAGAATACTATAGATAAATGCAGTGTATTATTATAAGAAAAACAGAATAAAATATGGATATTCTGATTAACCATATAGACAGATATGTGCAGTATGTACAGCTATGTGCAGTGTGGTAACATTATTAAGAGTAATGAGAATAAGTGTACGTGCAGGATGAGTAGTATGAAGAGCAGCAGAATATGGCTATGTATAAGTGTAGTAATAATATGTTTCTACTTCTAAACCGGCCTCAACATCAGTACACAGTTGCCGTCCAAGCAGCAAAGTGACAATACTCTGATCCAATGGAAATCTAACTTGTCAGATTGACAGCAGTCATATTTTAGGTTTGGGGGGGCGGGTGCCACCCCGGGACCCCCTCTAGGCCCACCCCTGTCTGTAGAGTGTCCTGAGACAACTCCTGTTGGGATTTGACACTATAAATACAGTTGAATTGAATGTTATAGCAAAAGAAAAATATAAATAAATGCAAATATAACTTTTCCTTCACCCACAACACTTTCAAACGAGGCCACGCCCACGTTTGTGTTTCAGATCAAGCGTTCAGCCCGGATGTGTGGGGAGTGTGACGCCTGTCTGAGGACGGAGGACTGCGCTCAGTGTGACTTCTGTAAAGACATGAAGAAGTTCGGCGGTCCAAACAAAATCCGGCAGAAGTGTCGCATGCGGCAGTGCGAGGTCCGAGCCCGGGTGAGTCACCGCGCCGTTCCAACCTTCGTACAGATGACCAGACAGTTTCCTGTTCTTCCTGATGATGTGAAATGTCTTTCTGTTGTTTCATTCAGACTTTTAGGCCCGTATCCTGCACCCGGCGCAGCGCAAAGCCCGACACAAGTGTCTTTGCTAGTTTAAGACCGACGCAGTTGTCAGTTTCCCATCTGTGGCCCCATGGGCGTGCTGGTCTTACAGGGAGGTGTGTTCAGGTGCATTCTGGGCGTGCTGGTCTTACAGGGAGGTGTGTTCAGGTGCATTCTGGGCGTGCTGGTCTTACAGGGAGGTGTGTTCAGGTGCATTCTGGGCGTGCTGGTCTTACAGGGAGGTGTGTTCAGGTGCTTTCTGGGCGTGCTGGTCTTACAGGGAGGTGTGTTCAGGTGCTTTCTGGGCGTGCTGGTCTTACAGGGAGGTGTGTTCAGGTGCATTCTGGGCGTGCTGGTCTTACAGGGAGGTGTGTTCAGGTGCATTCTGGGCGTGCTGGTCTTACAGGGAGGTGTGTTCAGGTGCATTCTGGGTGTGCTGGTCTTACAGGGAGGTGTGTTCAGGTGCTTTCTGGGCGTGCTGGTCTTACAGGGAGGTGTGTTCAGGTGCATTCTGGGCGTGCTGGTCTTACAGGGAGGTGTGTTCAGGTGCATTCTGGGCGTGCTGGTCTTACAGGGAGGTGTGTTCAGGTGCATTCTGGGCGTGCTGGTCTTACAGGGAGGTGTGTTCAGGTGCATTCTGGGCGTGCTGGTCTTACAGGGAGGTGTGTTCAGGTGCATTCTGGGCGTGCTGGTCTTACAGGGAGGTGTGTTCAGGTGCATTCTGGGCGTGCTGGTCTTACAGGGAGGTGTGTTCAGGTGCATTCTGGGCGTGCTGGTCTTACAGGGAGGTGTGTTCAGGTGCATTCTGGGCGTGCTGGTCTTACAGGGAGGTGTGTTCAGGTGCATTCTGGGCGTGCTGGTCTTACAGGGAGGTGTGTTCAGGTGCTTTCTGGGCGTGCTGGTCTTACAGGGAGGTGTGTTCAGGTGCATTCTGGGCGTGCTGGTCTTACAGGGAGGTGTGTTCAGGTGCATTCTGGGCGTGCTGGTCTTACAGGGAGGTGTGTTCAGGTGCATTCTGGGTGTGCTGGTCTTACAGGGAGGTGTGTTCAGGTGCATTCTGGGTGTGCTGGTCTTACAGGGAGGTGGGTTCAGGTGCATTCTGGGAGTATTGCTATCTTGAGGCAGTGGGAAGTGATGGCACCATTGACCAACAAAAACCTGGTCTAAAGTCACTAACGCAGCATTTCATTGTTATTTTAACAGAGCATTAGTAAAATGCTCCTAGGCTCGTGCACAGCACGTGCACACTATGCTTGTTACACACACACACACACACACACACACACACACACACACACAT
>CM042318.1:2893206-2898206 GCA_023566125.1 Zingel zingel
GTTCTGACGACTGCGGCATGAAGCTGGCTACCAAGTGAGTCCCACGTTTCTGACCAGCATCAACACTGACCTGTCTCAGTGAAAACTGAAATTCATCTTCACTGAGTTCTCCAAAATATACTGATGTCTGTCTGTCTGTCTGTCTGTCTGTCTGTCTGTCTCCCTGTCTTTCTCTCTTTCTCTCTGTCTCTCTCCCTTTCTCCCTGTCTCTCTCCCTTTCTCCCTGTCTTTCTCCCTTTCTCCCTGTCTCCCTTTCTCCCCGTCTCTCTCCCTTTCTCTCTCCTTTTTTGTCGTCTCTCTCCCTTACTCCCTGTCTCTCTCCCTGTCTCTCTCCCTTTCTCCCTGTCTCTCTCCCTGTCTCCCTGTCTCTTTCTCTTTCTCCCTGTCTCTCTCCCTTTCTCCCTGTCTCTCTCCCTTTCTCCCTGTCTCTTTCCCTTTCTCCCTGTTTCTCTCCTTTTCTCCCTGTCTCTTTCCCTTTCTCCCTGTCTCTCTCCCTTTCTCCCTGTCTCTCTCCCTTTCTCCCTGTCTCTTTCCCTTTCTCCCTGTCTCTCTCCCTTTCTCCCTGTCTCTCTCCCTGTCTCTTTCCCTGTCTCCCTGTCTCTTTCTCTTTCTCCCCGTCTCTCCCTTTCTCCCTGTCTTTCTCCCTTTCTCCCTTTCTCTCTCCTTTTTTGTTGTCTCTCTCCCTTACTCCCTGTCTCTCTCCCTGTCTCTCTCCCTTTCTCCCTGTCTCTCTCCCTGTCTCCCTGTCTCTTTCTCTTTCTCCCTGTCTCTCTCCCTTTCTCCCTGTCTCTCTCCCTTTCTCCCTGTCTCTTTCCCTTTCTCCCTGTCTCTCTCCCTGTCTCTTTCCCTTTCTCCCTGTTTCTCTCCTTTTCTCCCTGTCTCTTTCCCTTTCTCCCTGTCTCTCTCCCTTTCTCCCTGTCTCTCTCCCTTTCTCCCTGTCTCTCTCCCTGTCTCCCTGTCTCTTTCCCTTTCTCCCTGTCTCTCTCCCTTTCTCCCTGTCTCTCTCCCTTTCTCCCTGTCTCTTTCCCTTTCTCCCTGTCTCTCTCCCTGTCTCTCTCCCTTTCTCCCTGTCTCTCTCCCTGTCTCTTTCCCTGTCTCCCTGTCTCTTTCTCTTTCTCCCCGTCTCTCCCTTTCTCCCTGTCTTTCTCCCTTTCTCCCTTTCTCTCTCCTTTTTTGTCGTCTCTCTCCCTTACTCCCTGTCTCTCTCCCTGTCTCTCTCCCTGTCTCCCTGTCTCTTTCTCTTTCTCCCTGTCTCTCTCCCTTTCTCCCTGTCTCTCTCCCTTTCTCCCTGTCTCTTTCCCTTTCTCCCTGTCTCTCTCCCTGTCTCTTTCCCTGTCTCCCTGTCTCTTTCCCTGTCTCCCTGTCTCTTTCCCTTTCTCCCTGTCTCTCTCCCTGTCTCTTTCCCTTTCTCCCTGTTTCTCTCCTTTTCTCCCTGTCTCCCTGTCTCTTTCCCTTTCTCCCTGTCTCTCTCCCTTTCTCCCTGTCTCTCTCCCTGTCTCTTTCCCTTTCTCCCTGTCTCTCTCCTTTTCTCCCTGTCTCCCTGTCTATCTCTCTGTCTCCCTGTCTCTCTCTGTCTCCCTGTCTCTCTCCCTTTCTCCCTGTCTCTCTCCTTTTCTCCCTGTTTCTCTGTCTGGCTTTCTTTCTCTCCCCGTCTCTCTCTCTTTCTCCCCGTCTCTCTCTCTTTCTCCCCGTCACTCTCTCTTTCTCCCTGTCTCTCTCCCTTTCTCCCTGTCTCTCTCCCTTTCTCCCTGTCTCTCTCCCTGTATCCCTGTCTCTCTCCCTGTATCCCTGCCTACCCCTTTCTCCCTGTTTCTCTGTCTTTCTCTCTTTCTCTCCCCGTCTCTCTGTCCGCCTGTCTGTCCATTAGTCGTATCTATGAGATCCTGCCTCAGAGGATCCAGCAGTGGCAGCAGAGTCCGTGCGTTGCCGAGGAGATGGGGCGGAGACAGCTGGAGCGAATCAGGAAGGAGCAGCAGGCGGCGAGGCTCCGCCTCACGCTGATGGAGAAACGCTTCCACGAGCTGGAAGGCATCATCGCCAACGCCAAACAGCAGCAGGTCCAACACCACGAGGAGGTGAGACGGTCTGAGAAGTGAAGCCAACGCTGAAGCTCCTTAAAGCTGTGTTCTCTGTAACGTCCAGCAGGGGGCGACTCCAAGAAGTCTGTTTCTATAGAAGTCTGTTTCTGTAGAAGTCTATGGCTGTGTCTCATTCCACATACTTCCATCAGTCCACCGCTAACGTGCCCTGACCACTTACTCTCGTAGTGCCCGCTTTCGATAGTTAGTATTGCCCCAAAAGGAACACTTACGTTAAAACTAGGACTGTCAAAATAACGCGTTAATTTCGATTAATTAATCTGGGAAAAAATAACGCGTTAAAACAAATAACGCAGATTAATCCATTCCATATTGCCGTTTGACCCGGAGCCGTTCTAGCCTCCATTGGACTGTAAGATGAAGGAGGGAGACGAGAATGTGCTGCTGGATCATTGATTGGAACATTTACTTATAAAGATCTTCTTCCTGCCAACCCTGGCTACCGAAATCTGGAGCCGCTGATATGTCTGCTCTTCTCTCTGATGCTCTGAGACAGACGATACAGGCTACACACACACCGCTGACCGGGACGCTAGTTAACACTATACTCAACAGCAGCTAACGTTAGCCTACCGCTAGCTAGTTAACACTATACTCAACAGCAGCTAACGTTAGCCTACCGCTAGCTAGTTAACACTATACTCGACAGCAGCTAACGTTAGCCTACCGCTAGCTAGTTAACACTATACTCGACAGCAGCTAACGTTATCCTACCGCTAGCTAGTTAACACTATACTCAACAGCAGCTAACGTTAGCCTACCGCTAGCTAGTTAACACTATACTCAACAGCAGCTAACGTTAGCCTACCGCTAGCTAGTTAACACTATACTCAACAGCAGCTAACGTTAGCCTACCGCTAGCTAGTTAACACTATACTCGACAGCAGCTAACGTTAGCCTACCGCTAGCTAGTTAACACTATACTCGACAGCAGCTAACGTTATCCTACCGCTAGCTAGTTAACACTATACTCAACAGCAGCTAACGTTAGCCTACCGCTAGCTAGTTAACACTATACTCAACAGCAGCTAACGTTAGCCTACCGCTAGCTAGTTAACACTATACTCAACAGCTGCTAACGTTAGCCTACCACTAGCTAGTTAACACTATACTCAACAGTAGCTAACGTTAGCCTACCGCTAGCTAGTTAACACTATACTCGACAGCAGCTAACGTTAGCCTACCGCTAGCTAGTTAACACTATACTCAACAGCAGCTAACGTTAGCCTACCGCTAGCTAGTTAACACTATACTCGACAGCAGCTAACGTTACCCTACCGTTAGCTAGTTAACACTATACTCAACAGCAGCTAACGTTAGCCTACCGCTAGCTAGTTAACACTATACTCGACAGCAGATAATGTTAGCCTACCGCTAGCTAGTAGCTGGATTAAACACAGTTAAAATGCTAACAGCTAACGCTAAACGGTGTAAAGTTTGACTGTGTTTTAGCCGTCGGAGAAACAACACCGACGGTGCGTTCAATGAAACTGGTAAACTACAGCCTCGTGGAGCATTTGAAGTTATTGTAAATGTCCTTTTCCCATCTGGTGGTTGTTTTTGTCGTTCAACAGCAATTTACTAGTGAAATAAGTTATTGTTATTGTTCTACATTATTATTAATCATTTAATTTTGACCATATTAGCAACAAACAAGCCGTTCTTTAATGTCACCGACTGTTGTTTAGTTCCCTTCTTTTTTCTTTTCTTTTTTTACTTTCTTAAAAAGTATCGGTTCAGGCACCGTTAATTATATTTGCGATTAATTTCAATTAATTAATCACAGAGTATGTAATTAATTAGATTACATTTTGTAATCGATTGACAGCCCTAGTTAAAACACTTACCGGAAATGAGGAGCGGTCGGCTCGGCTCGCCACCTCTCAAAATCTGACGAAAATCTTTTAACCTGACCTTTGTTGATCTGAAATGAAGACAGATTCAGCGACTGCACGGCCTATTTCTCTCTTAACATGTTCTCAGGAACACGTTACGGTGAACTATTTTAGTCCAATACGAGATCGTATCCTGAACGAGCCGCCATTATGATCGGTTGTGAAGAAGCCAGACCCACGTGGTGCGTTCGTCCAATCAGCTGCCGGTCGACGTCCTTGGTCCCTCCCCTTTCCGCTTTGTAGTCCAGATGGCGCCCGTTTAGTGCGCGTAGTGTCCATCGTTCCACGCTGAACTTTTTGACCGTTTTTAGGGGGTCATCCGGGTACTTTCAGTGCTCTGACCTTTTGCGTTATCTCCACGATGTACTTACAGCTAAGTGTTTGAAGTGTGGAAGTAGGCGCTTTGAGACACAGCCTAGGAGAAAATGAGCCTACTTCTCTCTTGATTTATTACCTCAGTAAACATTTTCATAATGAGTTGATGGTCTCAATCGCTAGTTTCAAGTCTTCTTCAACACAGCATGATGTTCATTTAGTAAATGATGCTCCCATTTATTTTAAAACAGAAGATAAAGCAGGGGATGCTTTAGGACCTGTCAGTCAGGACAGAGGCTTAGCGATGCTAACCATGCTAACACCATAGACAGTATACATAATGGACCAGCAAGTCCCGTGTCTCTGGACGGAGACCAGTGAAGGACATTAGAAGCTCTTTTCCGGTGATGGCTGAGCGTTACTGAGCAGCCTCCAACTGAGCTTGAAGACGTAGATGTGACGTGAGCAACCTGTCTGAAAGTTGGAAGTCTTCTGGTAGCTGTGCCAAGAGAAATCTCAATCATTCCCAATCTAGCAGAGACGGAGAGCGTAGGTATATGTAAGGAGATAACATAGGCACAGGCTAATTACTGATCACTAACATGATAGTTAACATTAGTAATTACACTTAAACAGCTAATGGAAGTCCAAACTGCCTGAGAGCTTCTCCTGTACTATACGGTAATTCCTC
>CM042318.1:2908206-2915706 GCA_023566125.1 Zingel zingel
TTTTGGCTCTTTTTCCGAAGTTTTTCTCCGATGTTTTTGTCATTTTTTGCGGCCTTTTCAGCGTTTGTTTCTAAAGGGGCTTTCTGATCGGAGGGATTTCTGCAGTTCTTAGAACTAAACGTTCCTAGAACACCTCGTGTTCCGACGGGAAGAATTTGGGGATTTTTAAGTTCCTCTGGCCTCAGTAGCGTCCTTTTTTTAGCTCCTACTTCAGAGCAGGGTCTTTTCCCTTTTCCCTTTTCCTAGGTGTACTTGATTGGTCGAACTTATAAGTCCCGCCCACTGCCAACTCGGAACTTGCAGACAGCGCAACAACCAACAACGGGACATTTTTAACAACTTTCACCATCTTATTCATCATTAAATTCTCTTCTGACAACTTTTTAGGCGAGAAATTAACTGTTTAGATTTTGAATATCGGCAGTCTTGCGAAAATTGATGCCGAATTGACAATTTGCTTCAAAGTTTTCGGAGTTGAGAAGCTCCATGAAGTGAGGCGACAGCCAGCAGGCGCCTGCCCCGGCCGCTAGCTCGTCGCTGGGCCAGTCCTGCTCAGACACCTCGCTGTGAGCTGGAGGTCTCTCAGACCGCTCTCACACACACACACACACACACACACACACACACCTCGCTGTGAGCTGGAGGTCTCTCACACACACACACACACCTCGCTGTGAGCTGGAGGTCTCTCAGACCGCTCTCACACACACACACACACACACACACACACACACACACACACACACACACACACATACACACACACACACAGACATACACACACACACACACACACCTCGCTGTGAGCTGGAGGGTGTGTCCGGCGGCTCGCCGGCCGTCTCACACACACACACACACACACACACACACACACACACACACACACACACACACGTACACCACGCAGCAGGCAGAGGCGGGGTCCCTATGGCCTCTTGGCCAGTGGGAATGCAAACGGAAAAGAAGATTTTGGGGGAGAGTAGTTCTTAGAACTGCTTAGAAGTGTACTTTTCCTCTAAAAAGTACAAGTACTATCCGGTCGGAAAGCCCCTTATGATGGCTAAGGACGTTTTTTCCTAACTTTTTTAGGGCTTTATGTGGACCAAACTGTAAGACAGAAGACTATATGAGACATGCTATAATACTGTCAAAGATGCGTTACTTATCTCTTGTGTTAGTAATGTTAGTGAACTCTACATATCTGGCCCTGGATGACAATAATAACGTTTTCTTGGCATATAAATGTATATCTCTTCTGTATTTCTTCATATGGTTGTGTATTTATTTAATATTGAACTTAATTGAATTTAAATTGTGTGAATGATACGCACACGACATGCAGCTAAAACGTCAGTATATTCTTCTATTATCTCATTTTATATCACAGTGTTATCACTGCGGTTGGTTTTAGATTTGGTATTATTCCACCATGTTGTTTTCTACTCCTTGTTCATGTTGTATTCAAAGTCATGTTTCATTAAAAAAACTGATGATGTTTAATTATTGCTGCGGATTACTTTTTTTTTAGGAAGGAAATGTTGTTTTGTTGGAGATTAAAGATGATAAAATCGTAATTTTGTTTTGGGAGCTGCGGCCGTTATAAAACCAAAACGGCACATGGTGAAAATATTAACAGAAATGTCCCGACTAATAACCTGAAATAACAGAAAACAAGTCGTTTCACAGTTTGAACTTTTCACACATGAAGGGTCCTATTTAACGATGTAAGAGCACGGCGTGAAGCGCCTGGCGCAGGTGCGTTTAGGGCGTGTCCAAATCCACTTTTGGTAGTTTGACGGCAGGAAAAAGGGTCCGTGTGCCGGGTCATGGTTCTAAAGGGTTGGAGCATTGCTGTTATGATGGAGGATTTGCACCGTAATATTTTTATTTTTAATCTTCTGCATGTGTGTGCGGTGTGTGTGTGTGTGTGTGTGTGTGTGTGTGTGTGTGTGTGTGTGTGTGTGTGTGTGTGTGTGTGTGTGTGTGTGTGTGTGTGTGTGTGTGTGTGTGTGTGTGTGCTGCTGTGCGTCCCTGTGTGTGTAACAAGCATAGTGTGCATTGTTGGTCAATGGTGCCATCACTTCCCGCTGCCTCAAGATAGCAATACACCCAGAATGCACCTGAACACACCTCCCTGTAAGACCAGCACACCCAGAATGCACCTGAACACACCTCCCTGTAAGACCAGCACACCCAGAATGCACCTGAAGACACCTCCCTGTAAGACCAGCACGCCCAGAATGCACCTGAACACACCTCCCTGTAAGACCAGCACGCCCAGAATGCACCTGAACACACCTCCCTATAAGACCAGCACGCCCAGAATGCACCTGAACACACCTCCCTGTAAGACCAGCACGCCCAGAATGCACCTGAACACACCTCCCTGTAAGACCAGCACGCCCAGAATGCACCTGAACACACCTCCCTGTAAGACCAGCACGCCCAGAATGCACCTGAACACACCTCCCTGTAAGACCAGCACGCCCAGAATGCACCTGAACACACCTCCCTGTAAGACCAGCAAGTTTCTATATCAGAAATGTGGGTTTCTTAAAAAAAAGTGACAAGTTAGATTAGTGTGTGTCTGTGTGTGTGTGTGTGTGAATGAGTTTGAAAGATTTCTTTTAGGACAATAGAATATACATTTATTTTTGCATTTAATATTGCTATTATATATATATATATATATATATATATATATATATATATATATATATATATATATATATATATATATATATATATATATATGATATTATTATATTATATATTATTGCTGTTATTCCAAAACGTAGCCTTTATTTTGGTTAAATAAAATAAAAAATGTAAATAACATGGAAGGTTTAAATATAATATTGTTTCTGGAAAGTAAGAAAAAAAATCAAATATAAAAAATTAAACAATGATATAAATTGTGAATAATATAAATTAAGAGTGTGTATTCTGTGATACAGTATAAGTATTGCATCCAAAAAGTAAGTTTTAATTTCTTAATATACTGCTAGGTCGTTAAATGTATAATGAGATATCATTATGTGATATATTTTGTTTTAATAATCTGAATCTGTCGAAGGACTGAAGCTTCAAAGTACAATATTGGCTTTTACATTATTATTATTATATATATATATAATTATTATATTAATTATTAAATAGAATTTGTATAAAATCAGTAAAACTCTACAGTGTGTTCAGTCCGACGCATCTGAGCAGATTTGAAATGCCCATATTCCCCCAAAAATTAAGAAAATAAACACCAAAGCCTGTCTAATTCTTTGTAAACACTTTTTAGATTCAATTTTACGTCATCGTGTTGCGCTGACGCTCTGCGTGTTGACGTCACATTGTGCGCCAGTTCAGTTGGCGGCGCTCGGAGAAAACCAAACAAGAAGCGAAACGAAGGGCTATTGTGAGTCTTTTTCAATGTTTTATTTTCACAATATGAATTATTATTACATCACAGAGAGCCTAACGGGTTAGCTAACACCTTCAGAGGCTGCTGGTTGTTGTTCAGACCGCAGAAGCTGAAGTTAGATTCTTAACGTTACTGTAGTAAAAGTCCAACCGTCAGCGACGTTAACGTTAAAGGGTAACTGCCGTTTATTTGTCAACCTGGACCCTATTTCCCTACGTTTTTAGGTCTAACTGAGTGACAACATTGTCTGTCATGTCGACCTTTCTGTTAATGAGTAAGATCCTCTTTTAAACATACGCGAAGTTGCGTTCGCTGAACCCACCAGACTCCATGTAAATAATCAGTCATTTTAGCTTCGTAGAATCACGTCATTCAAAGTCGACAGAAACAAAATAAAACTACGAAAAGCAGTTTTTGGGGTCGTCTTTCCACTTTTCCAACCATCACAACTCTAGTTTTAGTTGAAATAAACACATAGATTACTCATTTACATGTGGAAATGTGTTGGCTCTATACACGTGTTGTATGATGTTTTTTACATGGAGTCTGGTGGGTTTAGCGCTAGCGACTTCAGAGCTGTTTCTGGTTAAACAGAAAGGTCCTCAAAGAGGTTTTAAAAGTCTGTCTCTGTAGGGATCATTTCCATAATGTTGTCAGACACTTAGAGTATTAATCTGAGTCTGTCAGCTGCAAAAAAATAACTTTTAGTGGACCAAATTCATTCAAAATCAGTCACTTACACACAAAAACATAGGAAAATTGGGTCCAAACCGAAATGTCCCTTTAATACTGCACTGAGAAAATACTCCTCTACTTACTGAAGTAAAAGTACGTAGCACTAGTTGTCCGGATGTTTAGGATGCGTCTGGAGTATTAGGTTAGTGTGTTTAAGGTGGTAGTGATGGTGATATTTGGTAGAGCTGGGGCGATATGGAAAAAAAATCAAATATAACGATATTTTTGACCAAATACCTCAAAGTTGCTGATTGTGTGTGTGTGGGAAGCAAAAGGAAAATATGGACACACATATCATCTGTGAGATGCCTCTTTATTTTAGATTCCCCACTTTATATTTATTCTTTTTTTAACTTTTGAAAATGGGTCAAATTTGACCCGAGGACAACAGGAGGGTTAAGGTATCAGTATAAATATCGTATTATTGTCCAAAAATCAATATAATATCATATTGTGATAAAACTTGTGATGTATACGTAGTGCTGGGCAGTATGGAAAACATCAAATATCACGATATTTTGGACCAAATACATCGATGGACTGTAGATATTGCGGCGATATTGTCGGGTTGACTTGTGGTTCTTTCACAAAATATTAACACAATGAGATATAATAAGAAAAAAGAATCAGCTGATTGATTATTAATGATGGAAACAATTGTTAGTCGCAGACCTGAGCTGAGCTCGTTGTTGTTTTTCTTCAGGTTCAGGATCAGAGATGCAGTCTGGATCAGATCCTCCCGGACCCAAGTCAGTCAGAAGATCTCCTCGCCTGTCTCCTCAGGTCGGTCAGCTGACACACGCACACACACACACACACACGCACGCACGTGCACATACACACGCACGCACAAACATACACATGCACGGACACACACACAGACACACACGCACGCACACACATACATACATACATACATACATACATACATACACACACGCACACACACACATACATACATACATACATACATACATACATACATACATACATACATACATACATACATACATACATACACACATACATACACACACGCACACACACACACACATACATACATACATACATACATACATACATACATACATACATACATACATACATACATACACACATACATACACACACGCACACACACACATACATACATACATACATACATACATACATACATACATACATACACACACGCACACACATACATACATACATACATACATACATACATACACACATACATACACACACGCACACACACACACACAGACACACGCATACACACGCACATACACGCACATACACACACGCATGCACGCACAAACATACACATGCACGCACGGACACAGACACACACACACAAACTGTTTTCACTAGAGATGCACCCATTACATCTTTCTAGGCCGATTCTGATTCCTGATTTTCTTTGAGTTAGGCCGGCTGATACCGATTTTAGCCGATTCTGATTTCATTTTTTCTAACCACTTTACAGCACACACACATATTTATCTTCTATCTTTTCTTTAATAGAACATGTTAGAACAGATAATGGATCACTATGAAATAGAAGTATATCAATGACTCCTGGTGTGGGACATCCACACACATCTAAAGGTTAACGTTAGAACCATTTCCTTCTCTTCACATCCAATATCAACTAAAGAAATGTGATTTGGGTTGTTGGTGTGATCCCTCCACGCCCTACTCTTTCCTTGCAGCTGTTGCATATTGCAAACTTGTTATCTTCTGCTCACACGCTGAAGAACCCCAAACAGCTGACATGTTGCAGGTTAATTCACCAGGTTCCTACATACCAAAGAAAATGGGATTCATTCTCAACTTCTCCTAATTCACATAGTTCGCCCAACCTTTCATCCTCTTGGATGTATTTAACTCTACCAACTTCAAGGGCAAGGGGAAGGATTCCTGATCTCAACTGAGCCACTTAGTTTTCTGTAACGTAACGTTCAGGATATACTGTAACTGTCAGAGCTCTTGAACGCCCCTTGAGCCACTAAAGGCCCTTTTAACGTGTGCAGAAACTTCTCAGAAACGTCTTCAACGTGTAGAAAAACAAGTTAAGTTATTGAGAGAGAAGATGAACACAGCGAGAACGGTCAATCATCTACCGGAGCTGCAGTGTGACCTCGGGTCCACTCGTCTCTGTTTAACACTTGAGTGAACTCAGACGAGACATCACGTCCTCTCTTCTTTACCGCTTTCTTCTCTCGTTCTTTGACGTTATTTCTGTTTTTTTTTTATTTTGCGTTTGTCTGAACAGATTGTTGAACTCTTCCTTTCTGCAGAGCACCGCACATTTATTGTTTGTAACTGCGAGTTTAGTTTAGTTGGACTTTTTTGGTCCGATACACAAGCGTTGAAGTAACCAAGCGAAATTCCACCGAGGAAGCCTCTCCCTTGACGAGGAAGAGATCGGCTGAACTAGGCTTCAGTATGTGATACTTCCCTGATACTAGGGCTGTGTATTGGCAAGAATCTGGCGATACGATACGTATCACGATACATGGGTCACGATTCAATATATTTCGATACTGTGTGTAGGGCGATATATTGGGATTTTTTTAAAGTATAATTTTAGAAAAACTAATATTTAAAAAAAGACATGATGTTCTTAAAAGTCAAAGAAGTTCACTTCAGGTAAACACTTCAGTACACAGAAAATCAAACTGCCAGTTTGGGATTGTGGTTCCAGGTTCTTAGTGAGCTAATGTTTATATGCTAAAGTAGACCAAAGTTCAGCCATAGCTACGTTGTTAGTTTCTAGCAAAAAGTCAGGCACTGCTAGGCACTGCTAGGCACTGTTAGGCACTGCTAGGCATTGCTAGGCACTGCTAGGCACTGCTAGGCATTGCTAGGCACTGCTAGGCATTGCTAGGCACTGCTAGGCACTGCTAGGCACTGCTAGGCACTGTTAGGCACAGCTAGGCACTGTTAGGCACTGTTAGGCACTGCTAGGCACTGCTAGGCATTGCTAGGCATTGCTAGGCACTGCTAGGCACTGCTAGGCACTGTTAGGCACTGTTAGGCACTGTTAGGCACTGCTAGGCACAGGTAGGCACAGGTAGGCACAGCTAGGCACAGCTAGGCACAGCTAGGCACAGCTAGGCACAGCTAGGCACTGTTAGGCACTGTTAGGCACTGTTAGGCACTGTTAGGCACTGCTAGGCACTGCTAGGCACTGCTAGGCACTGTTAGGCACTGTTAGACACTGTTAGACACTGCTAGGCATGGCTAGGCACTCCTAGGCACTGTTAGACACTGTTAGGCACTGTTAGACACTCCTAGGCACTGTTAGGCACTGCTAGGCGGGGACACTAGTGGTGCGT
>CM042318.1:2918206-2920706 GCA_023566125.1 Zingel zingel
CTGTCTGTCTCTCATTCTATCTGTCTCTCAGTCTGTCTGTCTGTCTCTCATTCTGTCTCTCTGTCTGTCTCTCATTCTGTCTGTCTGTCTGTCTGTCTGTCTGTCTCTCATTCTGTCTAGCTGTCTGTCTCTCATTCTGTCTGTCTGTCTCTCAGTCTGTCTGTCTCTCATTCTGTCTCTCAGTCTGTCTCTCTGTCTGTCTCTCTGTCTCTCATTCTGTCTGTCTCTCATTCTGTCTGTCTATCTGTCTCACGGTCTCTCTGTCTGTCTCTCATTCTGTCTGTCTCTCTGTCTCTCATTCTGTCTGTCTGTCTGTCTGTCTCTCATTCTGTCTAGCTGTCTGTCTCTCAGTCTGTCTGTCTCTCAGTCTGTCTCTCATTCTGTCTAGCTGTCTGTCTCTCATTCTGTCTGTCTGTCTGTCTGTCTGTCTGTCTCTCAGTCTGTCTGTCTCTCATTCTGTCTCTTTGTCTCTCTCATTCTGTCTCTCTGTCTGTCTGTCTGTCTCTCATTCTGTCTGTCTGTCTCTCATTCTGTCTGTCTGTCTCTCAGTCTGTCTCGCTGTCTGTCTGTCATATTTAACTTTTGGCCCTGGATAGTCACCGACCCATCCATAACATATAACCGAACTATCTCCTGTTGAGCGTGTAGGTCTTTTCCTGGCAGTACAACCAGTGGCCGATGGGGTTGGGCCCAGCGTCTCCTCCCAGGCAGCGCGTCAATAGTTATGTTTTTCATCATTACTGTTTTTAACTGCTCTTTAACGTGTCATGTAAAGCACTTTGAATTGCCTTGCTACTAAAAGGTGCTGTAGAAATAAAGTTGCCTTGCCTTACAACCTCAGCCTGTCAGTCAGTCCCCAGGGCACAGACACCACCGCTGTGCCTGCTCTGAGGAAGTGTAACGCCAACAGCACTGCAACCGCTTTCGGCTCGCCGTTAATATCATATCACAGTGCAGAGTGAAAGGTGTGTGACTGCAGAGCTGACATAGTTTGCTCCGTCCGCACCTTTGTGTGTGTGTGTGTGTGTGTGTGTGTTCTCGTTTAACTATATTCGTGTGGTCCAAAAACCGGGAGTCCAGTATACTTGTGGGGTCCGACCAGCTTTGTGGGGCCAAAATGCTGGAGCCCACAAGGTTAAAGGTCTGTTTGAGGGTTAAGACTTGGTTTTAGGATTAGGGTTAGAATTAGGTTATGGTTAGGGTGAGGGTAAGGGTTAAGGTTAGGCATCTAGTGGTGATGGTTAAGGTTAGGGTAAGGGGCTAGGGAATGCATTATGTCAATGATGGGTCCCCACAAAGATAGTGAGATGTGTGTGTGTGTGTGTGTGTGTGTGTGTGTGTGTCCTCTTCTCTCCGTCAGCATGCAGAGAGGACAGATCAGCTTGCGCTTACTGTCAGGTAGCGAAATTAGGCACCGTTTGATTTTACGTGAACCAATACTCAGCAGTACCGACGTGATTCGGTCGGTACTGGTAAAAGTACCGGGTTCGGTACCCGACCCTAGTGGTTCGTATTTCTCACTTTTTTCTTCAACTGCTGCACAACAATTCTCCTCGGAATTAAATCCAGTTGATCTCATCTGAATGAGCAACAGTATTAACGTAAATGTTCACTGACGACATTTAGTTTTCCAACATTATCAATATCCGTGAGGAGCTCGGAGTAGAGCCGCTGCTCCTTCGCGTTGAAAGGAGCCAGTTGAGGTGGTTCGGGCATCTGGTAAGGATGCCCCCTGGGCGCCTCCCTAGGGAGGTGGTCCAGGCACGTCCAGCCAGGAGGAGGCATCGGGGAAGACCCAGGACTAGGTGGAGGGACGTCCAGCTGGGAGGAGGCCTCGGGGAAGACCCAGGACTAGGTGGAGGCACGTCCAGCTGGGAGGAGGTCTCGGGGAAGACCCAGGACTAGGTGGAGGGACGTCCAGCTGGGAGGAGGCCTCGGGGAAGACCCAGGACTAGGTGGAGGGACGTCCAGCTGGGAGGAGGCCTCGGGGAAGACCCAGGACTAGGTGGAGGGACGTCCAGCTGGGAGGAGGCCTCGGGGAAGACCCAGGACTAGGTGGAGGAACGTCCAGCTGGGAGGAGGCCTCGGGGAAGACCCAGGACTAGGTGGAGGGACGTCCAGCTGGGAGGAGGCCTCGGGGAAGACCCAGGACTAGGTGGAGGGATTATATCTCTAACCTCGCCTGGGAACGCCTCGGGATCCCCCAGTCGGAGCTGGTTAATGTGGCTCAGGAAAGGGAAGTTTGGGGTCCCCTGCTGGAGCTGCTACCCCCGCGACCTGATACCGGATAAGCGGACGAAGATGGATGGATGGATGGAACATTATCAATATATAAACCATAACAAAGATGTGTGTGTGTGTGTGTGTGTGTGTGTGTGTGTGTGTGTGTGTGTGTGTGTGTGTGTGTGTGTGTGTGTGTGTGTGTGTGTGTGTGTGTGTGTGTGTTTCAGCCCAGAGGAGCTGCAGAAGAGGAGGTGCTGCTCGCTCACTCGTGAGTCCA
>CM042318.1:2928206-2950706 GCA_023566125.1 Zingel zingel
CGGAGAAACAACAACTTTTAGCCTTCCCTTTGAGAGAATTATAGAAATAAACAACCAAGGTAAAGCATGTGGGCTCCAACGGGACTCCATGGCGTATTGATGTGCACCTCGTTAAACTAATGGTGCATTCAACTGCACGCCGTAATCCCTGAGAAACTCAAACTGTTGTTGCAAAGTACCCTTCTGCCATTTAGTCCCTCTTATTTTGGCTTTGCCGTCACTGCTGGAAGAAAATGTTCAGTTGAATGGAATGATAACCTTAAATTCAAAAGTCAAATGCAATCATGGACTTGGAGAATCGTGACACCCCTAATATATACTGTATACTATATACATATACGTGTGTGTGTGTGTGTGTGTGTGTAGTAGTATACTTTGTACTTGTACAGGGAGGTTATAACCTGCAGTCGACAGCAGAGAGCGCCGCAGCGTGTGTCAGAGCTCTGCTGGGAGGAGCCTGTCCTCCTCTGACTCCGCCCACCGCTCCATCTGACAGGTAACATGCGATACACCTGACTTCATCAATCAGTATGTTTACATGCACATAATATTTGCTATAATTCCAGATAAGACAATATCCTGACTAAGCTGTTTCCGTGGCTAATGAAAGCCACGGATATTAAACTAATACTCCCGTTTAGTTTAGGATTTTATTCAGTTTTCCAGCGGTGGAGGACTTGTTGGAGCGTGTGAACACAGCGGTAAGCCGGTAACAGGCAAGAGGCCGTAAACTGTCACAAACTGCAGTAAAAAGCCTGATTAAGACGCAGATTCTGGATGCACTGTATACATGTCCAAAGAAAGGTTCTAAAATCAGAATAATACCAGAATATCCCACATATCTTAATCGGAAAACTGTATATTCGAGATATAATGGAATATTAGTGTGCATGTAAACGTACTTACTGACACCAGTTGATTCCTAACTACCTGTCTGTCTGTCTGTCTGCCTGTCTGTCTGCCTGTCTGTCTGTCTGTCTGTCTGTATGTCTCCCTGCCTGTCTGTCTGTCTCTCAGTGCTCTGCAGTCCATCTCTCAGACTGTCGCCGCTCTGTATCCACACTGGGCTTCTCTGCAGACACTGGGTGAGCTTTTATTTTGAAATGTACAACACACACACATCAGGATGGAACAGCAACACACTTAACTTCCTGTTCTCTTCCTTTTTCCTGCGCAGAAGGCAGCCCATTGGCTGACAGGCGTGTCAGCAGAGCAACAACCAACCAGCAGAGCACAAAGCAGAGTGGCCCCGCCCCCTCTGTTGCAACTACAACAGGTCTGGTTTATGATGAGAGGATGATGGAGCACATGAACATGTGGGACAGGTAAGAGACCTTATCTGGGTGTCCTGGAGATCAGGGGCCCTCAACGTTTTTAGGCCAAGGACCCCTAAGCTGAAAGAGAGACGGAACAGGGACCCCCTACTACAGTGCTATCAATCTTCTTCCATTAACGTCCCCCTCTGAACAGTGTCTTTAAGCCGTGTACCCCCTAACCAGCGCAAATAATTTTTGTTAGAAATAAAAGTCTCTATAAAGAGGAAGAATACAGCGATAGATTCTTGGACCTGGAGAACATTTAGATGATGAGGAAGAAAGGAGACAAAGACGGTAGAAAGAAGGAAGGAAGGCAAGAACAGGTCGGACATAGTAACAAATACTTAGAAAACAAACACAGTAGAAAGAAGGAAGGAAGGCAAGAACAGGTCGGACATAGTAACAAATACTTAGAAAACAAACACAGTAGAAAGAAGGAAGGAAGGCAAGAACAGGTCGGACATAGTAACAAATACTTAGAAAACAAACAGTAGAAAGAAGGAAGGAAGGCAAGAACAGGTCGGACATAGTAACAAATACTTAGAAAACAAACAGTAGAAAGAAGGAAGGAAGGCAAGAACAGGTCGGACATAGTAACAAATACTTAGAAAACAAACAGTAGAAAGAAGGAAGGAAGGCAAGAACAGGTCGGACATAGTAACAAATACTTAAAGAACAAACAGTAGAAAGAAGGAAGGAAGGCAAGAACAGGTCGGACATAGTAACAAATACTTAGAAAACAAACACAGTAGAAAGAAGGAAGGCGACACTAGGGCGACAAAAGAGACAAAGAATTCAAATAAGCGACAAACTTCAAAAACAAACGACAAAAACTTTGAAAAAAGCGACAAACTTGGAGAAAAAAAAGACAGAAGTAACTACAGCCTTGTTACTGAAAACTGCAAAAAGTCTTACATGCCCCCTGCAGTCCTCCAAAGTACCCCTAGGGGGACACGTACCCCCATTTGAGAAACACTGCCCTACTACATATTCAATGAAATTGAGTTGCCTACAATAACAGCCTGAAGACTTTACACATTCCTTTTTATTTCAGTTAGTCTAACAGCTGGTCTGATTAGCATTGAGAGATGATCTTAAGGAAAGTACCCCATGCCAGTCTCTAGGTATGGTGAAGGGGATGTGATGATGGGGGGGGGGGGTATGGTGAAGGGGATGTGATGATGTGGGGGTATGGTGAAGGGGATGTGATGATGTGGGGGTATGGTGAAGGGGATGTGATGATGTGGGGGGGTATGGTGAAGGGGATGTGATGATGGGGGGGTATGGTGAAGGGGATGTGATGATGTGGGGGTATGGTGAAGGGGATGTGATGATGGGGGGGTATGGTGAAGGGGATGTGATGATGTGGGGGTATGGTGAAGGGGATGTGATGATGTGGGGGGGTATGGTGAAGGGGATGTGATGATGTGGGGGTATGGTGAAGGGGATGTGATGATGTGGGGGTATGGTGAAGGGGATGTGATGATGGGGGGGTATGGTGAAGGGGATGTGATGATGTGGGGGTATGGTGAAGGGGATGTGATGATGGGGGGGTATGGTGAAGGGGATGTGATGATGTGGGGGTATGGTGAAGGGGATGTGATGATGTGGGGGTATGGTGAAGGGGATGTGATGATGGGGGGCCAAGGGAACTTTATCAGGATGCATAGTATCCTGGATCCATGAAATAACTGGCCTTTCAAAATAAAAGTCTGCCTGCCTCTATGGGAATCTAACATAGGGGTGGACTGACTTATGCCCCCTGTATTTTAAGGAAGAATATTTATGTATTTACGATACATTATTCATTCACAAAGAAAATTGGTGTCCTTAAAGGTTGGATTTTTCCTCATTTTTTTAATTAAGGCATTAAGATTAATTTCCAAAAGATTATTTTTTTATTCCTCTTTTTAGTCAACTTTAGCATGGGTGTATTCACTTATGCTGAGCACTGTACATGCTCCCTCGTCCTCTGTTTGCAGCTCGCTTACTCATATAACTGGACGTTGTATGAGTAAGCAAACTGTTTACTCCTGTTTTTAGGGCTGCTCGATTATGGAAATAATTTAAATGTCGGACTTCAACAGATTTCACAGTAAAAAAAAAAAAAAAAG
This sequence comes from Zingel zingel, assembly GCA_023566125.1. Classification (NCBI taxonomy): domain Eukaryota; kingdom Metazoa; phylum Chordata; class Actinopteri; order Perciformes; family Percidae; genus Zingel; species Zingel zingel. The sequence goes on from CM042318.1 coordinate 2,931,637, forward strand.
AATTGGTGGATAAGGGACACGCTGCTATGAGGGTTTCTGGACAGTATTTGTCATTGTTTTGGTCTAGATCCATATTCATTAATACATGTATAAACATTTGCGAAAAGCAAGCTTATTTGTCCACACACAGTTGATGGGAGTATAAAATTCTTGCTTAATATCCATTTTGTCCCTCCAATTTGAACAGACAAAAAATGTATGAATATTTAAATTGATTGACAGCCCTAGTATATACTGTTTATGATGTGTATATATACAGTATATATATTCTATAGTGTGTGTGTATATATATATATATATATATATATATATATATACTGTATATATATATATATATATACTGTATATACGTCTATGTAATATGGATGTCACCATGTGAATCAAACTGTATTTGCAGACATCACCCTGAACAGCCTCAGAGGATCTTTAAAATCTTCTCCAAACATCAGCAGCTAGGATTGGTCGATCGTTGCCAACGGATACCAGCTCGCTTAGCTACAGAGGAGGAGCTGTCCAGGTGTCACAGGTACGCACACGTTTACAGAGGTCAAAAGTTAATTTGTATTTCTGTTTTTAAAAGAATCAATATCATAGTTGTGTGTGTGTGTGTGTGTGTGTGTGTGTGTGTGTGTGTGTGTGTGTGTGTGTGTGTGTGTGTGTGTGTGTGTGTGTGTGTGTGTGTGTGTGTGTGTGTGTGTGTGTGTTCAGCGTGCAGCACATTGAGCAGATGAAGGCCACGGCAGCGATGAAGCCCAGAGAACTGCACAAACTGGGACTCGAGTTCAACTCGATCTACATCAACAACCAGAGCTTCCAGTCGGCTCTGCTGGCTGCCGGAGGCTGCTTCGCTGCTGTGGAGAGGGTCCTCACGGGACAGGTAACGCACATTTACACAGTTTAAGATGAGTCATGTTCCACAGTTTAAGATGAGTCATGTTCCACAGTTTAAGATGAGTCATGTTCCACACGCAGTTTAAGATGAGTCATGTTCCACAGACAGTTTAAGCTGAGTCATGTTCCACAGTTTAAGATGAGTCATGTTCCACAGACAGTTTAAGCTGAGTCATGTTCCACGGTTTAAGATGAGTCATGTTCCACAGTTTAAGCTGAGTCATGTTCCACAGACAGTTTAAGCTGAGTCATGTTCCACAGTTTAAGCTGAGTCATGTTCCACAGTTTAAGATGAATCATGTTCCACAGACAGTTTAAGCTGAGTCATGTTCCACGGTTAAGATGAGTCATGTTCCACACGCAGTTTAAGCGGAGTCATGTTCCACACGCAGTTTAAGCTGAGTCATGTTCCACAGACAGTTTAAGCTGAGTCATGTTCCACACGCAGTTTAAGCTGAGTCATGTTCCACAGACAGTTTAAGCTGAGTCATGTTCCACACGCAGTTTAAGCTGAGTCATGTTCCACACGCAGTTTAAGCTGAGTCATGTTCCACACGCAGTTTAAGCTGAGTCATGTTCCACACGCAGTTTAAGATGAGTCATGTTCCACAGACAGTTTAAGATGAGTCATGTTCCACAGTTTAAGATGAGTCATGTTCCACAGTTTAAGATGAGTCATCTTCCACAGACAGTTTAAGCTGAGTCATGTTCCACGGTTTAAGATGAGTCATGTTCCACAGACAGTTTAAGCTGAGTCATGTTCCACACGCAGTTTAAGCTGAGTCATGTTCCACAGACAGTTTAAGCTGAGTCATGTTCCACAGACAGTTTAAGCTGAGTCATGTTCCACACGCAGTTTAAGCTGAGTCATGTTCCACACGCAGTTTAAGATGAGTCATGTTCCACAGACAGTTTAAGCTGAGTCATGTTCCACACGCAGTTTAAGCTGAGTCATGTTCCACACGCAGTTTAAGCTGAGTCATGTTCCACACGCAGTTTAAGCTGAGTCATGTTCCACAGACAGTTTAAGCTGAGTCATGTTCCACACGCAGTTTAAGCTGAGTCATGTTCCACACGCAGTTTAAGCTGAGTCATGTTCCACACGCAGTTTAAGATGAGTCATGTTCCACACGCAGTTTAAGCTGAGTCATGTTCCACACGCAGTTTAAGCTGAGTCATGTTCCTGTTGGTCTCTCCAGGTGAGTAACGCCGCGGCCATCGTTCGTCCACCTGGTCACCACGCAGAGAGAGATTCTCCGTGTGGTTTCTGTTTCTTCAACACGGCAGCGCTTGCCGCTCGCCATGCCCAGAAAATATCCCACGATGCACCGCTGCGGGTCCTCATCCTGGACTGGGACGTTCACCACGGCAACGGGACACAGCACATGTTCGAGGACGACGACAGGTAGGGAGGAGTGTGATGTGAAGCGAAGCGAAGCGAGGGACGTGAAATGTTGACGGGTTTTCTCTCCGTCTACAGCGTCCTGTACGTCTCCCTCCATCGCTACGACAACGGGACGTTCTTCCCGTCTTCAGAGGACGCCGCCCCCGACAGGGTGGGCGTGTCCAAGGGGGCGGGGTACAACGTCAACGTGGCGTGGAACAACGGGCGGATGGGTGACTCAGATTACCTCGCGGCCTTCCACAGCGTCATCATGCCGATCGCCACCGAGGTAAGAGACTGTAAATAAAGACGGGCGACATGACAGCTCCCCAAAACATGGTGGCTGCAGGATAGAGCTCAACAGTCCCGCCCCTCCTCCGAGAGACCGCGGGTTCCTGAAGTAAATTTCCCGTCATTTCTCCCGTTGACGTCTGTAATAATCCGTGTATAAAGGGTTCTAGACCGTGCCGTAGGCTAACCAGACGCTACGTGACTCATTAGCATACAGCGTATCATTTAGAGTAAAAAAATTAACAGAAAATCCCCAAAAAGTAAAAGGTACAAGACTGTGTACACATCGTCATCTCAGAGCGAAGGAACTACTCATCCCATAAACCACCGCGCACCACTGAACAAAGGAAGCTAACGTTAGTTTAGCTAACAGCTAATTGGGCTAACCGCTAGCTGAGACAGCATGTAATAACTTTAAAAGACCCTCAAAATAAAACCTGAAAATAACCGTTAACATATATAACGGCTGTTACGTCAGCTGTAGACGGCGTTACCCAGCGTTAAGTTTGAGTTAACGTTATTTTAGACTGAATCAAGCTGTCAGCTAGCGGTTAGCCCAATTAGCTGTTAGCTAAACTAACGTTAGCTTCCCGGCAGAGGCTAACGTCAGAAGCGTGGATCAGATCGTGATTCGTACAGTGTCGTAAATCCTCGTGACGGATCGTGCAGGCAGCACAGATCGGGTACTGACCCCCTCCCCCCCCCCCCCCACCCTCCTCACCAGCACGAGCTCCACCAATCAGAGGCATCACTGGGGGATTGTGGGTAATGAAGTTCTTATCCAAGACATCGCGAATAAAAGACATTTATCTCTAAACAAGGGTAGTGCCCCGTGATTTGTGGCGTCTATATGATATATTCTACCACCTTCCACTGCGAGGCACTTGCTTTTATCTGACACAGTCGGATTTCTTCCGACTCTCGGTACCGCCGTGACGCCAGGCGACTGGCACGGACTGTGTTGCGTTCAAATCAACGTGGAATGTCGGGATTTCTGGGTTCCCAGTCGGAAACTATATGTCTACGGCAATATAACGTAATTTGCTCTGTGAAAGACATCGAGAAAGACGAAGGACATTTACTCTGTAATTTTATTTTAATTTTGCAAACAGAGATTACAGTTTTCGTTTTCGTTATTTTGTTCGTTTCCGTTAACGATTATAACCTAGGTTCATTCCCCAATAGTGTTTGGGGAATGAACTGTCACCTGCACTTTTTTTCTTGGCTAACGCTGTAGCCATGCTAGCCCCAAGCCACACACTTCACTGATTAGACCTGACGGAGTCGTCTGATTGGTCGATCCTCTCTCTGCAGTTTAACCCCGGTCTGGTTCTGGTGTCGGCCGGGTTCGATGCAGCTCGCGGGGATCCGCTGGGTGGATATCAAGTGACCCCTGAGGGATACGCCCACCTCACACACCTGCTGATGTCACTGGCCGGGGGGCGGGTCCTACTCATACTGGAGGTACACACACACACACACACACACACACACACACAATCACACACAATCACACACAATCACACACACACACACACACACAATCACACACACACACACACACACACACACAATCACACACAATCACACACAATCACACACACACACACACACACAATCACACACACACACACACACAATCACACACACACACACAATCACACACAATCACACACACACACACACACACACACACACACAATCACACACTCACACACACACACACACACACACACACACACACACACAGAGACGTGTGTGTGTGTGTGTGTCTGATTGTATGTGTGTGTGTGTGTGTGTGTGTGTGATTGTATGTGTGTGTGTGTGTGTGTGTGTGTGTGTGTGTCTGATTGTATGTGTGTGTGTGTGTGTGTGTGTGTGATTGTATGTGTGTGTGTGTGTGTGTGTGTGTGAATGGAGATAAATTGATCTCTCTCTTTTAGGGAGGTTATAACTTGTCATCCATCTCCGACTCCATGGCGATGTGCACCAGCGTGTTGCTAGGAGACCCTCCTCCCTCCTTGGTGACGCCCCTCCCTCCTCCTCATCACAGCGCCGTGGCAACGATCAACTCCGTCATCCGACACCACGCCCCCTACTGGAAGTCGCTGAGGATACACAGTCAGTGCAGGATCGCTTTCATCTGATTTCATTTAGATTTTGATCCTGTTATTAACTCCCTGACATTCCATTCAGTCCCAGAGTCTGTGCGGGCGTCTCTTCCCTCCCTGAAGCATCGTGGGAAACGTAGTTCTAAAGGAAAAGGCAGGAAGTCAGAGCCGAGCAGCACGGAGAAACCCCCGCTGCCCCCTACAGGAGTGGAGGACACAACGGTAAATGTGAATCTGAGGTTTGAAATTAAAATCAAAACAAACTGAATAAAAATCTGAATTTTTGTCTCTCTCTATTTGGTTTGGATTTTTTTGTCCAATCAGACGGAGCGCGGTCTGGAGCAACTCACTCATGGATTGGCCAGTTTGGACATCAGTCAAGCCAATCACAGTTCTGCTACGTCCACCCCCGTGGGCGGGGCCAGGCCGAAGGTCCGCCTCATTCTCACCTGTGAAGTGGAAGTGAAGGCGGAGCCAGAGGAAGTGAAGGCGGAGCCAGAGGAAGTGAAGGCGGAGCCAGTGGAAATTAAGGCGGGGCCAGTGGAAGTGACACCTGAGCAGAGCCAATCAGCAGCGAGCACGCTGCCACAGCCTCAGGTGAGCAGGAAGTCTGATGTGTATAGTATTATATAGACATGTTCTTTGTCTCCTTAATTTGTCTCACGTATTGAATACATTATTAACCCTTCACAGGCTGTTGCCGTGGCAGCGTCAGAGTCGGTTTCCCCCGGAGACTCAACTGCAGGTGGAGCAGGGGCGGAGCCAGAGACTGAGGGGGCGTGTGGTTGGTCGAAGCCAAAGACGTCTCTGGAGCTGACGTGTGGAGGACAGACTGACGTTAGAAAATAGTTTTTAATATTAATTATTTATTCTAACGGGGAACCACCGCCGTCTTACGCAGTTTATTCAATATTCTCAAATTAAGGCCTTAAAAGTATTTAATTTAAAGGAGAATTCCCGCCAGTTTTTACGTTAATGTATTCAATGTTGTGTATCGTTACAATTTCCTCTGTAGCTCTGTTAGCTGTCAGCAAAGAAAAAACGTGTTGCATCTTTAAAACAATACTTTACTCACCTGTCTGTCTGTCTGTCTGTCTGTCTGTCTGTCTGTCTGTCTGTCTGTCTGCAGACCCCTCTGTACGTGGTGGACCCTCTGTCCTGGTGTCCTCACCTGGACGCCGTGAAGCCCCTCCCATCCCCAGGTATCAACGTCTTCCAGTCGTGTCAGGACTGCGGCTCAGATGCTGAGAACTGGACCTGTCTCACCTGCTACCAGGTGACCTGTCTCCACCCTGTTTCCCCCTGTCTCCCTCTCTGTCTCCACCCTGTCTCCCTCTCTGTCTCCCTCCCTGTTTCCCCCTGTCTCCCTCCCTGTCTCCCTCTCTGTCTCCACCCTGTTTCCCCCTGTCTCCCTCCCTGTCTCCCTCTCTGTCTCCACCCTGTTTCCCCCTGTCTCCCTCTCTGTCTCCACCCTGTTTCCCCCTGTCTCCACCCTGTTTCCCCCTGTCTCCCTCTCTGTCTCCACCCTGTCTCCCTCTCTGTCTCCCTCCCTGTTTCCCCCTGTCTCCCTCCCTGTCTCCCTCTCTGTCTCCACCCTGTTTCCCCCTGTCTCCCTCCCTGTTTCCCCCTGTCTCCCTCCCTGTCTCCCTCTCTGTCTCCACCCTGTTTCCCCCTGTCTCCCTCTCTGTCTCCACCCTGTTTCCCCCTGTCCCCCACCCTGTCTCCCACACTGTCTCCCCCGTCTCTCCCTGTCCCCCACCCTGTCTCTCCCTGTTTCCCTCCCTGTCTCCCCCTGTCTCTCCCTGTCTCCCTCCCTGTCTCCCCGTCTCCCTCCCTGTCTCTCCCTGTCTCCCTCCCTGTCTCCCTCCCTGTCTCCTCCCTGTCTCCCTCCCTGTCTCCCTCCCTGTCTCCACCCTGTCTCCCCCTGTCTCCCTCCCTGTCTCCTCCCTGTCTCCCCGTCTCCCTCCCTGTCTCTCCCTGTCTCCTCCCTGTCTCCCTCCCTGTCTCCTCCTGTCTCCTTCCTGTCTCCCACCCTGTCTCCCCCTGTCTCTCCCTGTCTCCCTCCCTGTCTCCCCGTCTCCCTCCCTGTCTCTCCCTGTCTCCCTCCCTGTCTCCCTCCCTGTCTCCTCCCTGTCTCCCTCCCTGTCTCCCTCCCTGTCTCCACCCTGTCTCCCCCTGTCTCCCTCCCTGTCTCCTCCCTGTCTCCCCGTCTCCCTCCCTGTCTCCTCCCTGTCTCCCTCCCTGTCTCCTCCTGTCTCCTTCCTGTCTCCCACCCTGTCTCCTCCTGTCTCCCACCCTGTCCCCCACCCTGTCTCCTCCTGTCTCTCTCCCTGTCTCTCTTCCTGTCTCCTCCCTGTCTCCTCCCTGTCTCCCTCCCTGTCTGTCGGTCTCCCTGTCTCCCTCTATCCTCCTGTCTTCCTCCCTGTCTCTCTCCCTGTCTCCTCCCTGTCTCCTCCCTGTCTCCCCCTGTCTCCCCCTTGTCTCCCCCTTGTCTCTCCCTGTCTCCCCCTTGTCTCCCCCTGTCTCCTCCCTGTCTCCTCCCTGTCTCCTCCCTGTCTCCTCCCTGTCTCCCTGCCTGTCTCCCCCTTGTCTCCCCCTGTCTCCCCCTTGTCTCCCCCTGTCTCCTCCCTGTCTCTCCCTGTCTCCTCCCTGTCTCTCCCTGTCTCCTCCCTGTCTCCTCCCTGTCTCCTCCCTATCTCCCTCCCTGTCTCTCCCTGTCTCTCCCTGTCTCTCCCTGTCTCCCCTTGTCTCCCCCTGTCTCCCCCTGTCTCCCCCCTGTCTCTCCCTGTCTCTCCCTGTCTCCTCCCTGTCTCCCCCTTGTCTCCCCTTGTCTCCCCCTTGTCTCCCCCTTGTCTCTCCCTGTCTCCTCCCTATCTCCCTGCCTGTCTCCTCCCTATCTCCCTCCCTATCTCCCCCTGTCTCCTCCCTGTCTCTCCCTGTCTCCCCCTTGTCTCCCCCTGTCTCCTCCCTGTCTCCTCCCTGTCTCCCCCTGTCTCCCCCTGTCTCCCCCTTGTCTCTCCCTGTCTCTCCCTGTCTCCCCCTGTCTCCCCCTGTCTCCCCCTGTCTCTCCCTGTCTCCCCCTGTCTCCCCCTGTCTCTCCCTGTCTCCTCCCTGTCTCTCCCTGTCTCTCCCTATCTCCCTCCCTGTCTCTCCCTGTCTCCCCCTTGTCTCCTCCCTGTCTCTCCCTGTCTCTCCCTGTCTCCCCCTTGTCTCTCCCTGTCTCCCCCTTGTCTCCCCCTGTCTCCCCCTTGTCTCCCCCTGTCTCCCCCTGTCTCCCCCTTGTCTCCCCCTGTCTCCCCCTGTCTCTCCCTGTCTCCCCCTGTCTCTCCCTGTCTCCCCCTGTCTCTCCCTGTCTCTCCCTGTCTCCCCCTGTCTCCCCCTGTCTCTCCCTGTCTCCCCCTGTCTCTCCCTGTCTCCCCCTGTCTCTCCCTGTCTCCCCCTTGTCTCCTCCCTGTCTCTCCCTGTCTCCCCCTGTCTCCCCTTGTCTCCCCCTTGTCTCCCCCTGTCTCCCCCTGTCTCTCCCTGTCTCCCCCTGTCTCCCCTTGTCTCCCCCTTGTCTCCCCCTGTCTCCCCCTGTCTCTGTCCTGCCTGTGTGGCTCTGCGTCTCACCTGCTGTGCTTCCTGTCTCAGGTGTTCTGCGGCCGCTACGTTAACGAGCACATGGTGACGCACGGCGTCGTGTCTGAACACCCGATGGTGCTGAGCTTCTGCGACCTGTCCGTGTGGTGCTACCTGTGTGAGGCCTACGTACACAACCAGGTCAGTCATCATCATCATCATCATCATCATCATTATTATTATTATTATTATTATTAAGGGCCGAAATCTAAACGGGATAAAAATCTAAATTGGCTTCAACAGGGAGGATGTGGCTGCTTCCACTTGGTTTGGTTTGTACTATAAGTTATACAAACTTATAGTTATACAAACTTATAGTTATACAAACTTATAGTTATACAAACTTATAGTTATACAAACTTATAGTTATATAAACTTATAGTACAAACTTATAGTACAAAATTATAGTTATATAAACTTATAGTTATATAAACTTATAATACAAACTTATAGTTATACAAACTTATAGTTATATAAACTTATAGTTATACAAACTTATAATACAAACTTATAGTTATATAAACTTATAGTTATATAAACTTATAATACAAACTTATAGTTATACAAACTTATAGTTATATAAACTTATAGTTATACAAACTTATTATTATACAAACTTATAGTTATATAAACTTATAATACAAACTTATAGTTATACAAACTTATAGTTATATAAACTTATAGTTATACAAACTTATAGTTATACAAACTTATAGTTATATAAACTTATAATACAAACTTATAGTTATACAAACTTATAGTTATACAAACTTATAGTTATACAAACTTATAGTTATATAAACTTATAATACAAACTTATAGTTATACAAACTTATAGTTATACAAACTTATAGTTATACAAACTTATAGTTATATAAACTTATAATACAAACTTATAGTTATACAAACTTATAGTTATACAAACTTATAGTTATATAAACTTATAGTTATACAAACTTATAATACAAACTTATAATACAAACTTATAGTTATACAAACTTATAGTTATACAAACTTATAGTTATATAAACTTATAATACAAACTTATAGTTATATAAACTTATAGTTATATAAACTTATAGTTATACAAACTTATAATACAAACTTATAGTTATATAAGTTGTAAGTGTATATATCAATGTGACCCGAAGTCAACACAAGTTAATACAGCGTGTCTTGCAGCCGGACGTCCGAGGCAGAGGGACCGTCACCGCAGCGTTCTAACGTTAGCTTCTTGTCTCATCTGGGGTCTGATAAACAGGAAATGCATCAAAGTCAGCGTGCCCAACGCTATTCTCCAATAAATGTAGCTGTCATATTTCGCGGGACCCGCGGTGTTCATGTTCCAGTTATTCAGCCTCAGAGGGGCGAGAGAGAGCGCGGCTGAGAGCAGTAGAGCAGACGGCCGTGTATAACGCTTCATAAACAGCTGATTGAGCGGCGGTGCGCTGATCTTGCGTTAATCATGCGGCGCCCGAGTGAATTTGACCGGCATGACATCAGCATATGTCCGACTGACCTGCCGGTCGCCGGTCATGGCCGAGCACGTGAAAACCGGCCAATCCCGGTCACCGGCCGGTCAATCAGTGCATCTCTAATTATTATTATTATTATTATTATTATTATTATTATTATTATTATTATTATTATTATATTAACACATATTTTACATCCTTAAACTGAAACTTTCTTCTCGTTCAGATTCTGTTTGAAGCTAAAAACGCTGCTCACTGCGCCAAGTTTGGAGAGGAGATTCCTCCATGGAGCTGAGACAGGAGGAGATGATGAAGAGGAGAAGGAGATAAAGGAGGATGAGGAGGGAGGAAGAAGAAGAGAGGAGGAGGAGATAAAGGAGGATGAGGAGGGAGGAAGAAGAAGAGAGGAGGAGGAGGGAGGAAGAAGAGAGGAGGAGATGAAGAGGAGGAGTTAAAGATGACGAGGAGCACGACGGTGTAAAAACCTGAAAGCTGTTTTCTGCTCCTCTGTCTCTCTGACTTCAGCGTGATTGGACTGTTGATTGAGTTGCCATGGATACCGCAGCCAGCAGCAGCAGTGAGTGGTGCTTTATGGGAAACTCAAATCGTATCCAGGGACGTCTACGGTGTCTCACAGCTGCCAAAAAACAAAAGGAAATGCAGTAGCAATGTTTTTATTTTTGAAACTGCAGATCGGTGCTGATCTTCATCATCATCATCATCATCATCTTCATCATCATCATCATCATCTTCAGGACTCATCAGCAGGTTGTCGGTTCAATTCCCTGCAAATGTAACCAAAACGAAGTTCATTCAACAACCAGCCATTGATAGTTGTTTAATCGAGAGCAGAAGACAGAGAAGTGGTGATGATGTCACCGTGGTGATGATGTCACCGTGGTGATGATGTCACCGAGAGGCCACGCCCACAAACAGCAGCCATCTTTTATACGATTTCAGACAAAAAAACTGAACACAAAAATCTGTTTTATTTTAACTTTTTTGTATTCGGTGTAAATATTTGTCGTGTTTTAAAAATAATAATAATAATAATAATAATATTAATAATAATATTATTAATAATAATAATAATAATATTAATAATAATAATAATAATAATAATATTAATAATAATAATACACAAACTGATGTTTAAAAACGTGATCACCAAAGTTCAGTAAAATCAATAATTAGAACAGGAAGTGAGAAACTGACGCACAGATAGATGAGCTGTGTTAGAAACCGTTCCCCGTCACGGAGACAGAGACAGTCCCCGTCACGGAGACAAAGACAGTCCCCGTCACGGAGACAAAGACAGTCCCCGTCACGGAGACAGTTCCCGTCACGGAGACAGTCCCCGTCACAGAGACAAAGACAGTCCCCGTCACGGAGACAGAGACAGTCCCCGTCACGGAGACAGTCCCCGTCACAGAGACAGTCCCCGTCACAGAGACAAAGACAGTCCCCGTCACGGAGACAGAGACAGTCCCCGTCACGGAGACAGTCCCCGTCACTGAGACAGTTCCCGTCACAGAGACAGTCCCCGTCACGGAGACAGTTCCCGTCACGGAGACAGTTCCCGTCACGGAGACAGTCCCCGTCACGGAGACAGTCCCCGTCACGGAGACAGTCCCCGTCACGGAGACAGTTCCCGTCACTGAGACAGTCCCCGTCACGGAGACAGTCCCCGTCACAGAGACAAAGACAGTCCCCGTCACAGAGACAGTTCCCGTCACGGAGACAGTCCCCGTCACAGAGACAAAGACAGTCCCCGTCACAGAGACAGTCCCCGTCACGGAGACAGAGACAGTCCCCGTCACGGAGACAGAGACAGTCCCCGTCACAGAGACAGTCCCCGTCACGGAGACAGTCCCCGTCACGGAGACAGAGACAGTCCCCGTCACGGAGACAGTTCCCGTCACGGAGACAGTCCCCGTCACAGAGACAAAGACAGTCCCCGTCACAGAGACAAAGACAGTCCCCGTCACAGAGACAGTTCCCGTCACGGAGACAGTCCCCGTCACAGAGACAAAGACAGTCCCCGTCACAGAGACAGTTCCCGTCACGGAGACAGTCCCCGTCACAGAGACAAAGACAGTCCCCGTCACAGAGACAGTCCCCGTCACGGAGACAGAGACAGTCCCCGTCACGGAGACAGAGACAGTCCCCGTCACAGAGACAGTCCCCGTCACGGAGACAGAGACAGTCCCCGTCACGGAGACAGAGACAGTCCCCGTCACGGAGACAGAGACAGTCCCCGTCACGGAGACAAAGACAGTCCCCGTCACAGAGACAGAGACAGTCCCCGTCACAGAGACAGAGACAGTCCCCGTCACGGAGACAGTCCCCGTCACGGAGACAGTCCCCGTCACGGAGACAGAGACAGTCCCCGTCACGGAGACAGTCCCCGTCACGGAGACAGTCCCCGTCACAGAGACAGTCCCCGTCACGGAGACAGAGACAGTCCCCGTCACGGAGACAGAGACAGTCCCCGTCACGGAGACGGTCCCCGTCACGGAGACAGTCCCCGTCACGGAGACAGTCCCCGTCACTGAGACAGTCCCCGTCACGGAGACAGTCCCCGTCACTGAGACAGTCCCCGTCACGGAGACAGTCCCCGTCACTGAGACAGTCCCCGTCACAGAGACAGTTCCCGTCACAGAGACAGTCCCCGTCACAGAGACAGTCCCCGTCACAGAGACAGTCCCCGTCACTGAGACAGTTCCCGTCACGGAGACAGTTCCCGTCACGGAGACAGTTCCCGTCACGGAGACAGTTCCCGTCACGGAGACAGTTCCCGTCACTGAGACAGTCCCCGTCACTGAGACAGTTCCCGTCACGGAGACAGTTCCCGTCACTGAGACAGTCCCCGTCACTGAGACAGTTCCCGTCACGGAGACAGTCCCCGTCACAGAGACAGTTCCCGTCACAGAGACAGTCCCCGTCACAGAGACAGTTCCCGTCACAGAGACAGTCCCCGTCACTGAGACAGAGACAGTCCCCGTCACTGAGACAGTCCCCGTCACGGAGACAGAGACAGTCCCCGTCACGGAGACAGTCCCCGTCACTGAGACAGTCCCCGTCACGGAGACAGAGACAGTCCCCGTCACGGAGACAGTCCCCGTCACTGAGACAGTCCCCGTCACGGAGACAGAGACAGTCCCCGTCACGGAGACAGTCCCCGTCACGGAGACAGAGACAGTCCCCGTCATGGAGACAGTTCCCGTCACGGAGACAGTCCCCGTCACAGAGACAGTTCCCGTCACAGAGACAGTCCCCGTCACTGAGACAGTTCCCGTCACTGAGACAGTTCCCGTCACGGAGACAGTTCCCGTCACGGAGACAGTCCCCGTCACTGAGACAGTCCCCGTCACGGAGACAGTCCCCGTCACGGAGACAGTCCCCGTCACGGAGACAGAGACAGTCCCCGTCACTGAGACAGTCCCCGTCACGGAGACAGAGACAGTCCCCGTCACGGAGACAGTCCCCGTCACTGAGACAGTCCCCTTCACGGAGACAGTCCCCGTGACGGAGACAGTCCCCGTCACGGAGACAGTTCCCGTCACTGAGACAGTCCCCGTCACGGAGACAGAGACAGTCCCCGTCATGGAGACAGTTCCCGTCACGGAGACAGTTCCCGTCACAGAGACAGTCCCCGTCACGGAGACAGTCCCCGTCACGGAGACAGTTCCCGTCACGGAGACAGCTCCCTATATAGTGTGTTCGCCATTTTATAGAGGTGTCGAAATTCTCCCCAGTTAATTTCATTAACTATATGGTCCACTTTAAAATACCCACAATGCACAGCTAATTTGAGTGTACATACGATGTAGCCTACATTTAACTCCCGTATCCCTCAATGCAACACATATAATATATATACTACCTTTTACTATTCTCTCTATGTGCTCGGTTTGTTTCAGCAACGTATTTGAAGTATTCTTGTTTGTTTACATGTTGCCGGGCGCGCCCGCCTCCGTCACACAAACGGGCGCATCTGCTGACGCAACCATGTGTCCGAAATCGTTCTCTATATAGAGCACACGTGTCAAACTCGAGGCCCGCGGGCCAAATCCGGCCCCTTACAGACTTGGATCTGGCCCGCAATTCAGGTTCAGCTATTAGGTTCCCAATGAATTGAAAGGCTTTTGTCGCTGACGTTATTTTGCACTTTTGCAGACGCCTTTTTTTGTGTTGTCGTCTGACGTTTTTGCCACTTTTTTTAAACTTTAACGTTTTTTTCGGACATTTTTATAGCGCTTTTCCAGCGTTTTTTCGTTGTGGCTTTTTTCAATGATTGCTAAGGAACTTTTTGGGGCTTTATGTCAACAAAACTGTAAGAGAGAAGACCGTATGAGACATGCAATAATACAGTCAGAGATATTTGACTTTTCTCTCAAATTGAAGAGACTACTTACGACAGGGGTCTCGAACTCAACTTACCCGGGGGCCGCTGGAGGTAGAGCCTGGTATGATGTTATATTCCTTGTACACCGCAACTTTCTCTGTGCATATGAGACATGTAGGGATGCCCCTGTGTCTCTAACTTTCCCTGAAATTGCCTGAGCTCGTCGCCAACCTTTCTCTTCACGGCACGTTTTGAGAGAGACGTGACATGGTTGGCTAGCTCGACAACCGTTGACAACAAACGCCGCGGTCAGGAGACCGTAAGTGACCCACGCAACGACTCAGCAAAAAGGTGCGTTTCAGAACAACGTGTGGGCCACACCAACACTAAACTTTGATGTCAAGTAGGGGGGCCACCAAATATCATCCCGCGGGCCTCAATTGGCCCCCGGGCCGCGAGTTTGAGACCCATGACTTACGACTTACTTTTGTAAGTATAACGTCCACCTGTCCAGAGCCTGCGGGTGGAAATTAGCATTTTTTTTCTATAACCTGGCACATGACATCTCTTCTTTTTTAGACTGTTTTTTGTGCATTGTCCCTGATCAAATAAAGAAATAAATTAAATTAAAATTCTCTCAAATTGAAGCATGTTAATAAACTTTAGGCCCTGGAGGTGATTCTTAGGGCGCGGACACACAGAGCCGATAATCGGCCGTCGGACCGTCTGGCGAGGTCGGTGACTCGAGTCTGTTCAGTGTGTTCGTGCCGTCGTCCGTCCGAGGAGCCGTCGGCCTTCATTTGGGCCGACCCGACATGTTCAGTTGGAGACAGGGCAGTCGGGACTCACCCGGAGATGGGGAGCTGATGAGCCTCTCAAAATCTGATGAAGATCTGTTAACCTGACCTTTGTTGATCTGAAATGAAGACAGATTCAGCGACTGCACGGCCTATTTCTCTCTTAACATGTTCTCAGGAACACGTTACGGTGAACTATTTTAGTCCAATATGAGATCGTAATCTGAACGAGCCGCCATGACAGTCTGGCTGTGAATTTCCAGAGAAATAGAAAGACCCACGTGACGCGTTCGTCCAATCAGCTGCTGGTTTTCATTTTCTGGGAAATAATCAGACTGTTAATGGAAACAATACAGAGCAGCGCCGCCTGCTGCTATGGAGACGTATTACGTGCAGAGCGTACGCTCAAGTTGGCGTCTCTTCGGTGAGTTCTGAGGAACTTTTTGGACCTCGGGGAGACCGATCAGTCCGACTGGCTTTACTGCCGACGGTCGGCCGTCTGGTTGGCGTGTAACTACCTTTAGTTTCCAGGGTGGCCCGTAGTGAAGCTAACGCCGCTGATGTAGCGACGAGTGAATGAGGGAACGGTTTCCAACACAGAACACGATTTTAAAATGAATTTGAAATTAGAAGAAAAAATACCTGAACAAGTCGATTGGTTTCAGCAACAGGTTCCTAAACTTAACCCTCCTGGTGTCCTCGGGTCAAATCTGACCCATTCTCAAAAAGTTTCTATATTCGGGTTTCTTTCAAACAAATAATTAAAAAAAAGTAACATGGATGGTTCCTAGGGTTGGGCTTTTCGTTTGGGTTTTTTCCGATACCGGTGCTAAATTGATACTTTTAAAACAGTGCCGGTGCCTAAACCGAAATATATATAATATATTCATAATGTATATAATATAAAATATAAAAAAGGAGCACAAAACGACAGTTGGCGACATTTAAGAACGGCTTGTTTATTGCTAAGGCCGTGTGGTAAAAATGAAATGATTGATTAATAATGTAATAACAATAACTTATAACTATGACTTATTTCACCAGTAAAATGCTGTTAAACGACAAAAACAAGCACCAGATGGGAAAAGGGTATTTTACAATAACTTTGAATGCACCACAAGGCTGGCGAGTTTCAAGTGAACGCACCGTCTATGTTGTTTTTCCGACGTTGGCAGCTGCAGTCAGACCGTTACGTCCCACTGTTGGATCCTCTACAGGGAGATACAGTCACACGTTACACCGCTTAACGTAAGCTGTCAGCATCTTAACCGTTGGGTTTAATCCAGCTACTAGCTAACGGTAACGTAGCGTCCCGTGCAGCGATACAGGCACCAAAATGAGGAACCAAAATTTTGGTTCTTATTCGGTCTCGTTACTACCGTTTACGTTGGAACCGGTGCCCTATTGGCACCGCGTTTCGGTACCAACCCTACTGGCACAACGCTCTGCACAAGTAAAATAAATGACCAGTTCACTTCTTTCGTTGAATTTGGGTTTTTTATTAAATTTTATAGCATTTGGAGGAAAAAAAATCATAAAAGAACGTTGAAAAAAGTGACAGAAATGTCGGAAAAAGAGTCAATAATAATATAGTCAATAAAGTTGCCGGTCGACGGGAAGACAACACGAGGGTCAATAAGGAGATTATTTAGGGTTTGTGAACGTGTCATGTTCTGTGAAGAGAAAAAAGACTCAAAGGAGCTTCTGATTGGTTCAAAAAGTAGAACATTTTTTTACGTCCACCAGAAAGAAGAAAAGAAATGGAGGGAACGTTTGATTTGACTACAACAAAGCAGCACAAAGTTCAGAGTTTCTGGGTTTTTTCTGGCTATCACCAGACCGAGCTCAATCTTTTAAGACTGGACATTCGTCTGGGGGGAGTCTGCTCTGTGCTTTCTCCTGCACAAGAGGCGGGATCAACGGGCGTAGTTCAAATGCCTCTCTACGCGGTTGGACAGTCCTTCAACCAATCGGAGCAAAGATCCAGGTGACGTAGCAGCGACAGTGGCATCAACCGGTGGCTGCACTTCGGTGGCCACCGTGTTGAATGTAGAGTTGCAACGATAAATCATTTAATCGATTAGTTGTCAACTCTTAAATTAATCGCCAACTATTTTGATAATCGATTAGTCGGTTTGAATTTGAAAATTCTCCGATCCCAGCCTCTTAAATGTGAATATCTTCTAGTCTCTTCTCTCCTCTGGGACAGTAATCTGAATATCTTCTAGTCTCTTCTCTCCTCTGGGACAGTAATCTGAATATCTTCTAGTCTCTTCTCTCCTCTGACAGTAATCTGAATATCTTCTAGTATCTTCTCTCCTCTGACAGTAATCTGAATATCTTCTAGTCTCTTCTCTCCTCTGACAGTAATCTGAATATCTTCTAGTCTCTTCTCTCCTCTGGGACAGTAATCTGAATATCTTCTAGTCTCTTCTCTCCTCTGGGACAGTAATCTGAATATCTTCTAGTCTCTTCTCTCCTCTGACAGTAATCTGAATATCTTCTAGTCTCTTCTCTCCTCTGACAGTAATCTGAATATCTTCTAGTCTCTTCTCTCCTCTGACAGTAATCTGAATATCTTCTAGTCTCTCCTCTGGGACAGTAATCTGAATATCTTCTAGTCTCTTCTCTCCTCTGGGACAGTAATCTGAATATCTTCTAGTATCTTCTCTCCTCTGGGACAGTAATCTGAATATCTTCTAGTATCTTCTCTCCTCTGACAGTAATCTGAATATCTTCTAGTATCTTGACAGAACAAGACATTTGAGGACGTCATTTTGGGCTTTTGGGAAACTCTGATCCACATTTTTCACCATTTTCTGACATTTTAGAGACGGAACAACTAATCGATTAATCGAGAAAAAAATCAACAGATTAATCGACTATGAAAATAATCGTCAGTTGCAGCTCTAGTTGAATGTAAATAAAAAGCTGCTTGGTCGCTTCTCTATCGTCATCGTGTTAAACCAGCCAATAACGCGGCCGGGTGGATAAGCCAGTTTGTGATTGGTCCCCGCAAAATTGTAACGGAAGCGGGACAGATAAACGTACAGGTTTCCAGCCTGAGCTGCAGGGAGGAATCAAACCCCCGGCAGATCTACATAAAATCTGCCCTTTTTTCTCATTTTGACTGTTTTCTTTTGAACAGAAGGAGGTGGAGAGTCTGAGAGTCTGACGGTGTAAACGCGTTTCCTTGCTTCAGGTGTGTTTTGAACTTTCCCATCTGTGGAATATTATAGTGTTAAGAAAATAAGAGTTGTGTGTCTGTAAAGTGAGTTTTTTTATATTCAGGTCTGTGCTTTTAATTTGAAAAGTCTGAAGAGATTAAGTTTCCTGTGTGAAATATAACAGTCGGTGGATGTTTCCGCACGTTTCTGTGTCTGAGGTGCGTTTGTAAGGATGCACCGAATCCAGATTTTTGGTGTTCGGCTGAATCCTGAATCCGCTGGTTGAGAGTCTGCTGAGTCCTCCTCCCATCCTCAGTCCATGAACTCAGTCAACACATTAATGAAGTCAGCAGGGACTGTCCTTCCTTTGCCGTACCTGAAGTTACTGCATTCTGGCTGCTGTCTGTAGATTCCTTCATCACAACTCGTATTCTGCCAGATGTTTGATACCAGATGTTGTAACAGCGGTGATGTTGTGTATTGTTTAGGGTCCTTGCCACCACCAGACTAATCAGCATTGCAGATTGAACATGTAGCTGGACTTGAACGGCCTTCTTTTGACTGAAAGTGCTGCCAAACATCACTTTTTCTGCTCACCAGTTCCATTTCCACTTCCTCACAGCCGGCTGCATTGAACGCTCCACCTACGTTAACACCTTCCCGTAATCAACGGCGCCGTCATCACGGCGACCAGCGTAGCGCGCGGAGTGCAAGCGTAGGGCTCGGTTCGCTGGGAAAGAATTCAAATGTTCAGCAGAAACCCAACCCCGTCAAAAAGCCCAATATTCAGCTGAAGCCGAGTCCTGGATTCAGTGCATCCCTGGGTTAACCCTTGTGTTGACTTCAGGTCACATCGGCCCATTTTAAATGTTTGTTTTATATCAGAATATATTGGACGTAGAAATAAGCGCTGAAAATGTGTAGAAGAACAATTTTTAAATTGAAAACGTTGGATAAAGCACAAACAAATTGTGAAAAAAGGCGTCAG
>CM042318.1:2963206-2980706 GCA_023566125.1 Zingel zingel
CTCTGTAGGGATCCTTTCATAATGTTGTCAGACACTTAGAATAATAATCTGAGTCTGTCAGCGGCAACAACAGAACTTTTAGTGGACGCTAACTGATGCTGAACATTTGTCCTGTAGGGTTACACTGCAGTAACTTGACTCCGCCAGATGGATTGCTTCGCATTTGCTCGGCATATCGATCTGGGAACTTTCCGTTGGAGAACTTTTGGGAAGGGGCGAAAAGACTGGTTAGCTGATTGGATAAACCATCTGTCTGTCACCGCCTATGTTGGTGATGGACGGGCCAAATCAACCAATCAGATCAACGAAGCTAGCTAAGTTAGTGTAGCTCGAGTTAGTTTGGCTTCAAGAACATGCAGTTCTTCTAATGCCATCGTTTAACATACAATTAAGTTAGGTAACGTAGCTAACGTTAACGAGTTTAAACGTACCATTTGTATGTGACATGAACCTCATCAACGACCAAGTTTTCACGGTACACTTCTGAAGAAGAGCAAAGACATCTTTTCCTCCGAGAAAAGCCTCCAGCGCCGTTTTTTGCTATTCTTTCAATGAAGGAATACTAAAAACTTGCGTGATAGCTACGCTCATCTCATCCGTGGAAGCCGCCACGTTGTTTAGACTGAACAGTCGCTTCTCGTTGCGTCACACCTAAACCCGCCTCAAAACCAACGCTGATTGGTCGGTCGTTTGGTGAACGGCTCCAAATGTTCTCTGTCTCAAGATGCCAGACTGATCTGGGAGTGGAGAACTGGAGCTCGCCAGATCAGGACGGTCTCACGAGGCTAACATTGCAGCCCAGTTTTCCGCTGCTGGTTACAGCGTTCTCGCTCAATACTGCCCGAATTTCAAAGATCTTTGTCCCTATCATTACTTAGACACAAAAACATGGGAAATAGGGTCCAGGTTGAAAAGAAAAGAGCTTAACCTTTAAGTTTTCTCCTTAATTATGACACTAAATGCTTAATTAGCTTCGGATACAGTTAGCTTAGCGGTAGCAGTAGAGAGGAGGCCCAGGTAAATAATGAGATTTTTGTCTGTGTTCCTGCAGTGACCACAGGTCTGCTGATGTCGGCGTAGAGTCACCAGGTGAGTCTGGATTCTTCCACTGTCTCTTTAAAATGTTTAAAACGTTTAAAACATTATCTTTTTCCTCCTCTTCAGGCGCGGTTGGTCTTCACATGATGAAGAAAAGGAGCCAACACATTGAGAGAATACATTGATCCCATACAGTATATCCATATTAACATCAGTAAAGTATTCCCAGCTCTGCATTAAGAGATTAGAAGCAGGGGTGTCAAACATGCGGCCCATGGGCCAGAACCAGTCTGCTCAAAGGGTCCAATCAGGCCCACAGGATGACTTTGCAAAAGTTTGAAAAAGGGTGGTCGGGGTTAACAACCTAGATACATTATGTTACCTCCCTCCCCACGTCAGAGAACGAAAGATTTCCATTTGAATGTGAGTTGGCCAATCAAGAATTATGTTTGTGCTCGACGCTTTGGACGGGATTTTTCTTTAATTCGTTAATGCTTTTTGACGCTTTTTTTAGTCTTTCAAGTTTTTTTTTGTAACGCTATTAATGACGTTTTTTCCTGGAAAAACAAAAACGCACACTTCACAGTTTGTATAGGGGCTGTGGGTACGCGATCTGTGCTGCCTGCACGATCCGACATGTGCATGCGCAAGATGTTCACGCATGCACAGATGATAATCCTGTTGTACGACGATTCACGACTGCACGATCTGTTCCACGCTTGCGCACCTTTGCAGGCAGCACCGATGGTCTGCATTGACAGAAAGACTCAAGACTTCATTCCACATGTAACCAAAATGGTGTATGTTCATGTAACACGTAACAACTCTGGCGACCACCTAAACACCTCGTAATGCATTGGTAAGCTACATTTAAAATCATCCCCACACTACATGTCACAAAAAATAACAATGTGGCCACGGCGTAGTACACAGACATCGATATGCGGTTTTGGATCAGTGACAATAAGTACTTCATTTAAATATCTTCATGAAACAGACCCACCGTGAACTGCGTAATGAATAACATCAAATGTAGCCTACAAAAATATGCCGCCAGTTGTGGCAAACCCACCCATCTCGTAGGAGCGAAGCTTAACATTTCATTCAATAACATTCTGGTACAAAAGGAGCACTAACGCAACACGTCTTATGTTGACAACGTGGACGCAGCTACAGGAAACTCCAAAGGCAGTCCTAATATTTACCTAGCAGTCTAGGCTAACGCTGTTGCGCTAACGTTAGCAAACGTCGGCGTAGGTAGCTGTCTAAACTTGTGAAAAGCCGAACAGCTTCCCCGTCCAAGCTGTGTATCACTTCCCCGCCAACATTATTATACACATAATAAAGACACATGGACTCGGTCGAGACCAAAAGCCATATTTTGCAAGACAAGTAGCACAGACCGAGACCGTAGACAGTGAACAGAGACCAGTGGCACAGACCGAGACCGTAGACAGTGAACAGAGACCAGTAGCACAGACCGAGACCGTAGACAGTGAACAGAGACCAGTAGCACAGACCGAGACCGTAGACAGAGAACAGAGACCAGTGGCACAGACTGAGACCGTAGACAGTGAACAGAGACCAGTAGCACAGACCGAGACCGTAGACAGAGAACAGAGACCAGTGGCACAGACTGAGACCGTAGACAGTGAACAGAGACCAGTAGCACAGACCGAGACCATAGACAGTGAACAGAGACCAGTGGCACAGACCGAGACCATAGACAGTGAACAGAGACCAGTGGCACAGACCGAGACCATAGACAGTGAACAGAGACCAGTGGCACAGACCGAGACCATAGACAGTGAACAGAGACGGGGCTTTCGTCTGTCGTCTCCACAACGTGACGTAATGCAATGCATTGTGGGGGAAAAGAGAATCATTGCAAACCGCTGTAAAATAGTACTACTTTTTCGTATTTTATTCCGTTTTGTGATATCCATTGTATTTGATGTTGTTGGGTAACAGTTTAAATGTTTATTACCAACAAGCAAATTGCGCAAATTCATCAGAAAATAAACCCTGCAACCTGGGCTCTAACAAGTTACAGCCAGGGGTGGGAGCACTACAAATCTTTTTCACCACCTAAAACAGCGAAGCACACTGCAGTACGAAGGGCGTGTGAACCTGCGCGCTGCAGAAGCCCCGAAGCAAGCTAGCAACAACCCGAAAAAGCTCCAGCCCCGAAACAAAGCTCACTGCAAACTTCATTTTCCCGCAGTGTGCCTTATGAAACGAAAAGTGACAAGTGGTGTACTATAATGGCGTCACGGACTGTCTGGAGTTGACGGAAATATGCGTGGTCAAAGCCCCGGCTGTGACGGTTTCATTTCCTGTAAGTTCTTCACAATAAAAGTCCTCCGTTATTTTGGTATTTAAATGTTTTTATTATGAAGCAGCAAAATCCGGAAATGTTGGGCATTCATTAGCAGTAACGTAACGCATTGTGCATTGTTACTTATCAACAGCATTCTTTGACAAAAGCTGTCCAATCCGTTACAAGGAATGTTTTACAATCCACCCGCCACTGTGGCTGGTATACAAGGCACAGTCACCCGCCACTTTGATAAAGTACCCGCCATTGGCTGGTGGCGGGTGCTAATTTCCCACCTTGTAGATGTCATATTTGGCTTTGACTTTGACTGAATATTTGCTCTCACTTAAAAAATATCGGGATATATATCGTATATATCGATATTCAGCCTAATTATATCGGGATATGACTTTTGGTCCATATCGTCCAGCCCTAAGTATTAGTAGTACTTTGTTCTTCACCGTGTGATGGTGAGAAACGAACTTTCGTTTCCTCTGCATGTCTAGTATATGTGAAGAAATTGACAAATAAAGATGACTTGACTTGACTAGAATTTGGCCGACCGGACAAGTGAAAACAATCCTTAGCGTTGAACCCAGAACTCTGTGACAGATAAAGTGTCTGGCCCGCTTGAGATCAAACTAGGGGTAAGTGGCCCATGAACTAAAATGAGTTTGACACCCCTGGATTAGAGCCTGTGTCACAGCTTCATCATGTTGTATAGTTTCATTCTGTCTGTGTTGATGTGTTGACGATTCTCTGCATCTCTCCAGCATCAATTACATCAAATTCAAATGCACTTTTGAACCAAAAGCAGCACTTTAGAAGTGTGGTATGTTACTGTACTGTCAGTGTATTCCCTAAATATTAAAGTTTGTTTTCTATTGTAACATTTTGCTGACCTAATGTTTTATATTAGGGATCAACCGGGCTGATATTTGGCAGTTTGCAGATCATCTGTATCAGCATTTTATTTGCCTGATAACCAATAAAGTTAATTAATTAAGAAGTGCGCTACTTCTAAGTGTCTGACATGGTTGAGATCTCCACTTTTGAGGAATTTTTCTGCAACAATTTATGGTGCAAATGTCTTTATTTATGTATAGACCCTTTGCAAACACATGACCACGACCACATGACCACAACCACGCGACCACGACCACGTGACAACGCCATGACGGACGGCAGGATCACCGGAAGCACAAGCCAAACAGTGTAGTAGACGAGCGGAAAGTTTCATTAGTTTGAATCATTTTGAAAAACATAACACTAAATAAACTGTAATAATAATACTATTTACTTCTTTATGGCTTCTTCTATTGAACAACAAGTTGCCGTGCCGTTATCGGTCGAGGTAGGGCATCTGGTAGGTGCTCACGAAGAGCGGTATTTGGAGAAGTTGGAGATAGGAGG
This sequence comes from Zingel zingel, assembly GCA_023566125.1. NCBI lineage: Eukaryota > Metazoa > Chordata > Actinopteri > Perciformes > Percidae > Zingel > Zingel zingel. The sequence goes on from CM042318.1 coordinate 2,967,975, forward strand.
ATTGGCTACCAACCCTTACCTTCTTCCTCCCTCCGCTTTCACGGACCTTATTACATCGCCGAATCTGTCCGACTTCAGTCCACATGATCTGTACCACTATGAGGTAAACGGGGTATCCCCCATACACTGGTGTTGATCTCAAAGCTTTTAAACACATCGAGGATTATGGCGTTTCATAACATGGAGCCAGTTAGCTGCCCTCTGAGCCAAGCCAACTACTGTATAACACAGCTTTGACTCACACGACAGACCACGATCAAACTGTAAATGTGAATAACTTGTGCTAACATTTGAATTTCCCTTAGTATTAAAGGCAACCTCTGAGCAGGCTAGTCTATTTCAACAGCTGATAACACAAGTTATCTTGGAAGCTAACGTTAGCTAGCAATCACCTGTTGAGCTCCATGCAAAGTCTGCAGCCAACGGCAAAGACAAACTCCCAAAAGAGCCACATAAAGTGAAACTGAAGGGAAGTTGTGCACCATTCTAAGACAATAAATACTAAGACAAACAGAGTCGGTGTGGTCTGTTGTTATCACTTTAAGATAATTAAACTTAACTAACCTAACTAAATAGAGGTGGTTTAGGCAGGCTAATGCGCTAGCATTACATGGCTAATAGTTAGCTAGCTCTACGATTTAATTTGGGCCAGTTTGTGATACATTAAATATCGAAGGAACCTTAGAAGTGTGTTCCCCTTGTTAACACAATGACTCAAACCACACATAACGCAAAGCCTACAGAAGCCCACCGCACAACAAGAAATAACTAGTGCTGTCAGTTAAACCCATTTTAACAGCGTACATTTTTTTAATCGCGAGATTAACGTTCTTTTTGGTCTAGCAAACTTTGTAGTTTTTTTCACATGCTGTTGCAACAACTAGTAACGTTAGAAAAACTACAACACCACACCGGATCTAGCTAGACCGGAAACAGAACAACAGGCACGCCACACACACTTGTTTGGGCTCGCGAGCCGGCCAAAGAGTGGTAGGCTAACGTTACGTTTTGAGTGGATGGCGAGCGTGAGATGCCGAAATGGATGCCAATAAGATTCTGAATGGAAAGTTTACTTTTAAAAAGTTGCCAGATGGTTCCATTGACAAGACGAAGTGATCTGTGTGTTTTGTCGTTGTGAACTCAGCTATCATCGCAGCACGTCCAGTCTGAAATACCAGTCTGAAGTCTGATGGCCAAGTACACGGCTGATGGCCAAGCACACTGCTGATGACCAAGCACACGGCTGATGACAAAGCACACTGCTGATGGCCAAGCACACGGCTGATGACCAAGCACACTGCTGATGGCCAAGCACACTGCTGATGGCCAAGCACACGGCTGATGGCCAAGCACACGGCTGATGATCAAGCACACAGCTGATGACCAAGCACACTGCTGATGACCAAGCACACGGCTGATGGCCAAGCACACGGCTGATGGCCAAGTACACGGCTGATGGCCAATCACACAGCTGATGACCAAGCATACAGCTGATGGCCGATCTCACAGCTGATGGCCAAGCACACAGCTGATGGCCAATCTCACGGCTGATGGCCAAGCACACAGCTGATGCCAATTCTCCGCCCCCTCGTCAAAGCCAGGCGACAAAAGTACAAAGCAAGCCGATCCACTTTTCCATGTTGATAAGAGCATTAAAATGAGAAAAAAATAATGGGACAAAAAGAAATCTAGGGACATTTAGAATAGATAAAAATGTGCGATTAATTGCGAGTTAACTATGATATTAATGCAATTAATCGCGATTAAATATTTTAATCGTTTGACAGCACTAGAAATAACCATTTTATTATCTGAGCATGTACGTGTTTGACTTGCCGTCCATCTACAGTAACAACATAGCTCTTCTGTCGTCCGTCCAGTGTCTTCATTTTCTGAGCCCACTAGATGGCGCTCTCTGTTCAACAAAAGGTTGAACAGCCCCCAATCCACATGCAGGAATGCAAATGAACTGTCGTTTATATTGGTGTATGAGAATGCAAATGTGCTGAATAAAAAACAAGGATTATAAAGAATAAATGCTTAAATGTGATTTTACCATTACATCCTTACCACTCGGTTTCGAGGGACAAGGGCTAGGGGTAAGACGAACGGGAAGGGGAAGGGGAAGGGGTAAGACGAACGGGAACCGGAAGGGGAAGGGGTAAGACGAAGGGGAAGGGGTAAGTCGAACGGGAAGGGGAAGGGCTAGGGGTAAGACGAACGGGAAGGGGAAGGGCTAGGGGTAAGACGAACGGGAAGGGGAAGGGGTAAGACGAACGGGAAGGGGAAGGGCTAGGGGTAAGACGAACGGGAAGGGGAAGGGGTAAGACGAACGGGAAGAGGAAGGGGTAAGACGAACGGGAAGGGGAAGGGCTAGGGGTAAGACGAAGGGGAAGGGGAAGGGTTAAGACGAACGGGAAGGGGAAGGGCTAGGGGTAAGACGAACGGGAAGGGGAAGGGGAAGGGGTAAGACGAACGGGAAGGGGAAGGGCTAGGGGTAAGACGAACGGGAAGGGGAAGGGCTAGGGGTAAGACGAACGGGAAGGGGAAGGGCTAGGGGTAAGACGAACGGGAAGGGGAAGGGCTAGGGGTAAGACGAACGGGAAGGGGAAGGGGAAGGGGTAAGACGAACGGGAAGGGAAAGGGGAAGGGGTAAGACGAACGGGAAGGGGAAGGGCTAGGGGTAAGACGAACGGGAAGGGGAAGGGGAAGGGGTAAGACGAACGGGAAGGGGAAGGGGTAAGACGAACGGGAAGGGAAAGGGGAAGGGGTAAGACGAACGGGAAGGGGAAGGGGAAGGGGTAAGACGAACGGGAAGGGGAAGGGGAAGGGGTAAGACGAACGGGAAGGGGAAGGGCTAGGGGTAAGACGAACGGGAAGGGGAAGGGCTAGGGGTAAGACGAACGGGAAGGGGAAGGGGAAGGGGTAAGACGAACGGGAAGGGGAAGGGCTAGGGGTAAGATGAACGGGAAGGGGAAGGGCTAGGGGTAAGACAAACGGGAAGGGGAAGGGGTAAGACGAACGGGAAGGGAAAGGGGAAGGGGTAAGACGAACGGGAAGGGGAAGGGGAAGGGGTAAGACGAACGGGAAGGGGAAGGGCTAGGGGTAAGACGAACGGGAAGGGGAAGGGGAAGGGGTAAGACGAACGGGAAGGGGAAGGGGTAAGACGAACGGGAAGGGGAAGGGGTAAGACAGAGAAATGGGATTCAGCCGTACTGCCCAGTAAGTATATTCTGCAGCTTTTGACCAAAGCGCAGTGCTCTCTTCTCATGCTGATATTATGTTATGGGTTTGGTGTCTTATTTTGGTAATCTGTTTTTTTCTGTTTTGTATTTTTGCCCTGTTTCCTGTTTTATTTTGGCAGTCTTGTTTTCTGTCTTGTCTTGTCTTGTTTTACTTCCTGTGTTTTCCCGCCCTTGTGATTGCCCTAATTGTCAGGGGTTTTGGTATTTCGTTCTGTTTTATTATGGTAGTCTTGTTTTTTTTTGTTATGTTCTGTTTCCTGTTTTATTTTGTAGTCTGTCTGGTCTCCCTTGTCTTGTCTAGCTTCTTCCTGTCTTTGTTGTTTTGATTGCTCTGCCCCACCCTGATTTGGTTCACCTGTTGTATCACCTGTCTTGTGTTAGTGCTCGTTACCTGGTGCATTTAGGTTCCCTCTGTTTCCCTTGTCTCTTGTCGGATTCTTGTTCCTCCGTTAGAGTGTATTCTGTGTGTCGTGTGGTTCGTGTCGTGGGTTGCCTTTAGTGTTTTCCTTATTTAAATAACTCTCTATTTGAACTGCATTTGGGTCCTACCCTTCTCTTCAACCTGACACTAATGTGTTTCACCTGTTTCCCAGCCTTGTGTCACCTGCCTCGTGTTACCTCGTTACCGTCTGTATTTAGTCTTTCCTGTCGTTCCTGTCGTATCTCCCAGTGTCAGCTCCCGTCCGTTTCTGTTCTTCGTGTTTATTCCAGTTGTTTGTACTCCCTTGGTAGTGAAGTATCTTTTAATTCAAATGTAGTCCATACAATAATGTGTTACTGAAGTCATGGTGGGAAGGAGAGGCCCTATACAGGAAAGAGTTCGAGGAGGATACAGATGTGGAGTCTAAGAGAATAACAGGACAAAACAAAAGAGACTCTGTTTCTTCTAGTCCATGTATAGGACACTCGTGGTTGACCTTTATCTCAACTCATATATACACCCTCCCACTACATGCACAGTATATATACCATGTGTTAACTGCAGAACTTCAGAATGACTTATTGGAAGAATTGGGTTGGTTGTTCTCCAAGCTCTCTGCAGGAGTTTGTTAAAAGGATGCTGAAAATCTTGAATTGTAATAAATCCTTTTATAATCAAGAAAAGTGTCGGCGGATTCCTCTTCATACAGCATCACGGCATTACTATTAAAAGACACCACAGTAGTTATTTGGATTCTCTTTTTCTTCATTTTTGGTATTGGTTTTTGCCTGCTGCTGCGCTCAGGACTTCCTTGGTTTATTTTTGTGTTTTATCAGCAAATCCTCGTCTTCATCTTTCTCCTGCCTGCCTGCTCTCTGCCTTTAGGTCCTCAACTTCCCAGAACATAACATATTAACTGTCTGGTCCGCTCATTCAACACATATTGCTTATCAATTTGGGATAAAGTGGCTCCAAGTAAAATGCGATGTGCTTCATCCCCATGGCTAAATGACGTCATTCGCTGTTTCCGGCGTACATGTCGGAGGGAGGAACGACAGTGGAAATCCTCCAAGCTTCATGTTCACCGGCTGCATTACAAAGACCTTTTGACTGAATACAACAACATGGTTAAGGAGGCGAGGACATCTTACTCTGCTAACCTCATTTCTTCCAGTAAACGTAACCCTAAAGTCCTTTTTTGAAACCATCAACAATATTGTCAATCCTGCTCCTCCTGAAGTGCCTTTTCAAATAAGGACTGCAATGACTTTCTCTATTTCTTTGTAAATAAAATTAGTGATGTCAGAAATGGCATTATCCCCTCCCTATTCCCTATTCGGTTCACTCGATCCGGCCTCCAATCTTGAACTTTCCGGACAAAAGACCCACGTGACGCATTCGTCCAATCAGCTGCCGGTTTTCATTTTCTGAGAAATAATCAGCCTGTTAATGGAAACAATACAGAGCAGCGCCGCCTGCTGCTATGGAGACGTATTACGTTTCGCGCACGTGGAGAGCGTACGCTCAAGTCGGCGTTGCCTCAGTGTGTTTTGAGGCATTTTTTGGACCTCAGGGACCCGACTGATCAGTCCGACTGGCTTTACTGCCGACGGTCGGCCGTCTGGTTGGTGTGTAAGCACCTTAAGAGGACCCTGAGCAGACTGCTCTCTATAATGGACAATGACTGCCCCACCCCCTTCACACCACTTTCTCCAAGCAGAAGCGCATGTTCAGTAGTAATCTCTGTCTTGCAGAACAGACAGGCTGCGTAGGTCCTTTGTCCCTAGGGCCATTAAGCTCTTCAATGCTACACAGAAGGGGAGGAGTGTGATTGACTTACGTGTTTAAGTCTGCTCTGCACACTGCCCTTTGTATCATGCTTTCATCTGGGTGCCTTTATATATCTATTATCTATTATCATCTATCTATATATCTATCTACCTATCTATCTATCTATCTATATATATATATATATATATATATATATATATATATATATATATATATATATATATATATATATATATATATCTATCTATCTGTCTATCTATTATCATCTATCTTTCTATCTCTCTCTCTTTGTATCTATCTATCTATCTATCTATATATCTACCTATCAATCTATCTATCTATCTATCTATCTATCTATCTATCTATCTATCTATCTACCTATCTATCTATCTATCTATCTATCTATCTATCTATCTATCTATCTACCTATCTATCTATCTATCTATCTATCTATCTATCTATCTATCTATCTATCTATCTATCTATCTATCTATCTATCTATCTATCTATCTATCTATCTATCTATCTATCTATCTATCTACCTACCTACCTACCTACCTACCTACCTACCTACCTACCTACCTACCTATCTATCTATCTATCTATCTATCTATCTATCTATCTATCTATCTATCTATCTATCTATCTATCTATCTATCTATCTATCTATCTATCTATCTATCTATCTATCAGGAATCAGACAGAGAGGTTTGTGGTGGATACTGACTTTAATTCAGAGTGTGAGATAAAAGTTTCACCACAGACAGACAGACGAGTGATCACACTGATAGAGCTGCTGCACACAAGCTGAAGTACATGAACACAACAGGAGCGGACCAATCACAGAGCCGGACCGAGTAGCTGTCGCCACGGTTACCGTCACAGCCCATAAACAGATTGGCACTGATGGAGGCAAGATAGAGTCAGTGCGAAGCTGTTTTTAACTGTAAATATTTAAAAACAAATTACTTTTTTTTAATGGAGAATCAAAGTAGGTGGAGTCAACTACAAGTCCCAGAATGCATTGCTGTCGGGAACAACCAATCAGAGAGCTCCAGACTTTACGTTGCTACCTGCCAGGCAGCTGGTTGATCTTGGATGATGATCTGATGGATGAATGGGATTATTTTGGGGGATTTTGCAACAGCCGCTGAGGATTGTGGGTACTGTAGTGTTTAAAGCCACTCCTTTGACTGTTAAATATGTAATTTCTTAGAAAGTTTCCTGCAAAAACATGTAAATTAGTGCTAATCATAGAGTTTAGACATTATATTAGTTGTTGATTTCCAGAAGAGTTTCTCTGAAAGAAAAGCTTAATTCAAACCCAGATAAATATTCATTTATATTATTTTAATTAGGCTATGTCTAGGGTTTATTTCTGTCTTGCAGACAATTCAACATTTGAATGGATCGTCTTTTATATTCATGAATAATGTCAGAATAATGTTTTATTTGGCGGGTTTTTAAATAAAGAAGTGTATCCTGACGTCAGTCGACTTTCTTCTTGGTACAGAATTACGTTTTACTTTTCTTTTCTCCTGATTTTAACAACAAACGGCCGACTGATCAGACACATCTTCACCACAAGCAGCAACACACACAAATATATATACAGGAAATCAAACATCCTGAAAGACGACAACAACACACACTTCCTCCTCATCCCTCCATCTGGTGTCTCCTCTCCTCTCTCCTTTTACTCCCCCTTGCTCTCTCCTCTCTCCTCTCTCCTCTCTCTCTCCTCTTACTCCTCCTCTCCTCTCTCTCCTGTCCTCTCTCCTCTCTCTCTCCTGTCCTCTCTCCTCTCTCTCTTCTGTCCTGTCTCCTCTCTCTCTTCTGTCCTCTCTCCTCTCTCTCTCCTCTTACTCCTCCTCTCCTCTCTCTCCTGTCCTCTCTCTCTCTCCTCTCTCTCTCCTCTTCTTTCCTCTTCTCTCCCCTCTCCCCTGTCTCCCCTCTCTCTCTCTCTCTCCTCTCTCCGCTCCTCTCTCTCCTCTTACTCCTCCTCTCTCTTCTCTCTCCTCTCCCCTCTCTCTCTTCTCTCCTCTTACTCCTCCTCTAACTCCTCCTCTCTCTCTCTCTCTCTCTCTCTCTCCCCTCTCTCTCTTCTCTTACTCCTCCTCTAACTCCTCCTCTCTCTCTCTCCCCTCTCTCTCTCCTCTTACTCCCCCTCTCTCTCCCCTCTCTCTCCCCCCTCTGCTCTCCCCTCCTCCCCCTCTCTTACTCCCTCATGTACTCCAGAATCTGATCGATCAGTATTTGGGGGTCGTAGTTCAGGGCGGCTCTCCTGCGCCTACGACTCCCATGATTCAGTTCTTCCACGCCGGCAGTTGCCATGGTGTCGATGCGTTTCATCCTCTGCAGCCCGGCGACAGCGGCGGCGGGGGAGGGGGGGCGGAGCTCCTCCTCCTCTAGCCGCTTCACTCGGAGCAGAGGCGGGGCGTTGCTGGGCGACGGGGGAACCACGTCGTCAAGGGAACGGCGGGTCCTCCGGTGGGCGGAGCCAACGGGTTCAGGTGATGCGACGGACAGGTCCCTCCTCGCCCGGCGGCCGGATGACATCACCGCGGCGTCACTAGGGTCCATGCTGGACAGTAACCTAGCAACCAGACGTCTGAGGGGCAGATGTGAAGTTAATGTTAATGTTAGAAAGTCTTAAAATGTCCAGAAGAGGTTCTTATTTAGCAAGCAGGTCGGACTCGAACCCCGGCCGCTGCACTAAGGACTGACATACTGTGCGAGGGTGCTCGCTCAATCAGGTGAGCTAACAGGGCGCCCCAAATACCAATATTTTAGATTTTAAGTAAAAATTGAAGTGTGTGTGTGTGTCTCTGAGTCTGTGTGTATATCTCTGTGTGTGTGTGTGTGTGTGTGTGTGTGTGTGTATATCTGTGTGTGTGTGTGTGTGTGTGTGTGTGTGTGTGTGTGTGTGTGTGTGTATATCTGTGTGTGTGTGTGTGTGTGTCTCTGAGTCTGTGTGTGTGTGTGTGTGCATATATCTCTGTGTGTATAGCTTTGTGTGTGTGTGTCTGTGTGTATATGTCTGTGTGTGTGTGTGTGTGTGTGTGCATATATCTCTGTGTGTATATCTGTGTCTGTGTGTGTGTGTGTGTGTGTGTGTGTGTGTGTGTGTGTGTGTGCGTGTGTGTGCGTGTGTGTGCGCGTGTGTGTGTGTATATATCTCTGTGTGTATATCTGTGTGTGTGTGTGTGTGTGTGTGTGTGTGTGTGTGTGTGTGTGTGTGTGTGTGTGTACCTCAGAGTGTCCTGGTCTCCTCCTCTGTTCGGTCCTGATGAAAGTCGTCCAGCCTGCTGAAGTCTCTCCTGTCTGGCTCTCTCCAGCAGAGTCTGAGCCAGCTGAGGCTCCATCCTGACAATCACATCTCACAGGTTAGTTCAGACCAACGTCATGTTAGGAATACACAAACCAGTACAGCCCTAAAATGTGCTGTATTTCTGTGTGTGTGTGTGTGTGTGTGTGTGTGTGTGTGTATACTGTAGGAGTGAATCCGAGTAGTCGAAACTTGTGTCTTCAATCGAAGGAGCCTAAAGCCTGGTTCCCACGGCAGGATAATTAGGCCGATTTTAGCCCCGATTCCCTTCAGACGATCTTAAGGATGCTCCGATGATCGTAGAATAATCTGATCAGATGATCGTAGAATAATCTGATCAGATGATCGTAGAATAATCTGATCAGATGATCGTAGAATAATCTGATCAGATGTTCCTGCCGTGTGCGGTGTGTTAAGACTGCTCTCGTCTGCTCGGAAGGACGTCGGGACCGCTCCCATCTCAAATCGGGGATATCCAACATGTTGGATTGTTTTGGCCCGATGTCTCCTCCTGCATCATTATTACAGTCGCTTTTTAGTTGAAAAAGTTGAGTTGAAATTGGAATCTTTAGAAAATACCTGTGCTGTCAGACTACTATTGGATTTATTATGCTTCAGAACTGTTGGTGTCATTGTTGTCATTCGGATATACGCATACGCGTCATGCGTTGGCCCACTTTAATAATTGTTGACACTTTGCACTTGTCTGCGTGATGTGTATATATTGGCGTTTGTGTTGTTGCTGTTTATTGCGACGTTTTATGGACCCTATCCTGCACCCGGCGAAGCGCAACGCCCGACGCAAGCGTCTTTGCTAGTTTAAGACCGACGCAGTTGTCAGTTTCCCGTCCAGCGGCAACGTCGTTTAAATAGAAAATGCACCTGCGCCCATCTGCGCGCCCATGGGCGTGCTGGTCTTACAGGGAGGTGTGTTCAGGTGCATTCTGGGCGTGCTGGTCTTACAGGGAGGTGTGTTCAGGTGCATTCTGGGCGTGCTGGTCTTACAGGGAGGTGTGTTCAGGTGCATTCTGGGCGTGCTGGTCTTACAGGGAGGTGTGTTCAGGTGCATTCTGGGCGTGCTGGTCTTACAGGGAGGTGTGTTCAGGTGCATTCTGGGTGTGCTGGTCTTACAGGGAGGTGTGTTCAGGTGCATTCTGGGCGTGCTGGTCTTACAGGGAGGTGTGTTCAGGTGCATTCTGGGCGTGCTGGTCTTACAGGGAGGTGTGTTCAGGTGCATTCTGGGCGTGCTGGTCTTACAGGGAGGTGTGTTCAGGTGCATTCTGGGCGTGCTGGTCTTACAGGGAGGTGTGTTCAGGTGCATTCTGGGTGTGCTGGTCTTACAGGGAGGTGTGTTCAGGTGCATTCTGGGCATATTGCTATCTTGAGGCAGCGGGAAGTGATCGCACCATTGACCAACAAAAACCTGGTCTGAACTGGGCTTAACTCTGATCACTCTCAAAATGCTCAGAGCTCAAACAGGAAGTGGTGTTCACCTGTCCAGCAGAGCCTGAGCGAGCTGGGGCTCCATGAGGCCCCACCAGGCGGCCGGGGGCCTCCCCATGTTTAGCCCCCGCCCCGTCTCATCGTAGTCGGCCGGGGCCGGGCCCTGGAAGTCCCTCTGTGGCCCCTGATCGTCCTCCTCGTCCTCCTCTTCCTCCACCACCTCCACGTCACCCGGCCTGACCAATCCCGCGCTCTCTGCCTCGCTCAGGAGGCGGAGCAGTGCCGCCATGTAGGCTGTGGACACGTTTGATTGGTCGATTAGTCAAGCTTTGTAGTTTCTCTCCAAACACATTTATTCACAGAGCAGATTTTAAAGTCCATGTGAAATCACAAAATGAATGTTCGAGCCGTTTTTTTCATCGTAATTGGTTGAGAAAAACATCATAATGTGTTGAGAAACATCGTAATTGGTTGAGAAAAACATCGTAATGTGTTTAAAAACATCGTAAAATGTTGAGAAAAACATCGTAATTTGTTGAGAAAAAACGTAATGTTGAGAAAAACATCGTAATGTGTTGAAAAACATCGTAAAATGTTGAGAAACATCGTAATTTGTTGAGAAAAACATCATAAAATGTTGAGAAAAACATCGTAATGTGTTGAAAAACATCGTAATTTGTTGAGAAAAACATCATAAAATGTTGAGAAAAACATCGTAATGTGTTGAAAAAACATCGTAAAATGTTGAGAAAAACATCGTAATGTGTTGAGAAAAACATCGTAATGTGTTGAGAAAAACATCGTAATTTGTTGAGAAAAACATCGTAATGTGTTGAAAAACATCGTAATGTGTTAAGAAAAACATCGTAATGTGTTGAGAAAAACATCGTAATGTGTTGGGAAAAACATCGTAATGTGTTAAGAAAAACATCGTAATGTCTTGGGAAAAACATCGTAATGTGTTGAGAAAAACATCGTAATGTGTTGACAAACAGATTTGTAAAATAAAAAGTCGTAATATTTTGAAAATAAAGTCTTAATGTTCAAACAACTAAAACTGTGAAATGGTTGAAACGCTCCAACCTGCTCGCTGCTCCTCGTCTTGCTCCCGCCTCTGGTCCCTCTCCACCAATCGCTGCAGAGCCTGGTCCATGCCCCGCCCCCTCCAGTCATCTGATTGATAGTACAGGTTGTTGGCCCCGCCTCCTCCCTGAGTGGTGGGATATGTCAACATCTGGTCCTCATAGGGCAACAGGTTACGGAGGTCCCTGCGCTGGCGTCTGAGCGCGCTCACGGAGACATCCAGGCCACGCCCCCCACCGCGAGCTGCAGGGAGAGACTGGGACAGAGGTCAGAGGTCAGTTACAGAGAGCAACAAGTTGTTATCTGCAGCGCACAAGAGTGTAATTCCCAAGGGGGTCAGCTTCGCTTCAGCGCTCGAACCTCCTATGGCGCCATTTTGATGCTACCAAGCCATCAGCTCCCGTTAGCATCCCATTGACTGCCATTCATTCTGATGCTACCAAGCCATCACCCCCCGTTAGCATCCCATTGACTGCCATTCATTCTGATGCTACCAAGCCATCAGCTCCCGTTAGCATCCCATTGACTCCCATTCATTCTGACGTCACTTTGACAGAGAATAACTTCACATCTGAAGCGTTTAAAGACTCTATTTGTCCGTTGTTTATTTCTAAAGAAACACGACAATGTATAAAAGGCTCCATTACCTTGTAGCTCACGTTATGGCTCCATAGCAGACGTTGTTATAAAAATAGGCTAACGATTGGGTCATAACCACGAGACTTACTGTCTCATAGTAGAGGAATTACCGTATAGTCCAGGAGAAGCTCTCAGGCAGTTTGGACTTCCATTAGCTGTTTAAGTGTAATTCCTAATGTTAACTATCATGTTAGTGATCAGTAATTAGCCTGTGCCTATGTTATCTCCTTACATATACCTACGCTCTCCGTCTCTGCTAGATTGGGAATGATTGAGATTTCTCTTGGCACAGCTACCAGAAGACTTCCAACTTTCAGACAGGTTGCTCACGTCACATCTACGTCTTCAAGCTCAGTTGGAGGCTGCTCAGTAACGCTCAGCCATCACCGGAAAAGAGCTTCTAATGTCCTTCACTGGTCTCCGTCCAGAGACACGGGACCTGCTGGTCGTCTATTCTATATAATGTCTATGGTTATTCCCAATAACAAGGAATCTCCGTACTAAAGAGAGCGCATTTCAAGCTGGCCAATGGTGTGAAGCGGTCCACACTTCCTGTTTCCTAAAGGGGCGTGGCCTCGTTTAAACGTGTAAACGTTGTGTGGGTGGATGAAAAGTTATATTTATATAATTTATTAATATTTTCTTTTGCTGAAGTTAGATATTTACACAGCTAAAAGACATATTTAGCATCACAGAGATTAGCTTTGTTAGGGCTAACGTTGGTGACCGTTAGCTGACGTTAGCTTCTCTGTGTTAAGATCATTTTTGGGGCATTTTTAGGC
>CM042318.1:2983206-2992501 GCA_023566125.1 Zingel zingel
TTTAGAAATGATGGTCGGGTTCGGGTTGTGCTCGGTCACATCAGCGCGATAAGGCATTTGTTGTAAAATGGTTCTGATGCTCCTTTAAGAGAGCTCAGTGAGTGTGTGCGTGTGTGTGTGTGTGTGTTCTTGTTTTACTATATTCGTGGGGTCCAAAAACCGGGAGTTCAGTATACTTGTGGGGTCTGCACAGCCTTGTGGGGCCCAAAATGCAAAATGTTTGAGGGTTAAGACTTGGTTTTAGGATTAGGGTTAGAATTAGGTTATGGTTAGGGTGAGGGTAAGGGTTAAGGTTAGGCATCTAGTGGTGATGGTTAAGGTTAGGGTAAGGGGCTAGGGAATGCATTATGTCAATGACAGGTCCCCACAAAGATAGTGAAACGTGTGTGTGTGTGTGTGTGTGTGTGTGTGTGTGTGTGTGTGTGTGTGTGTGTGCTGTCGGTGTCCAGGGAGACGTGCTGTTACCATGGCAGCGTAGCGAGTTGTCCTGTTCCCTGCCTCGGTAATGTGATTGTGTGTTTGAGATGATCATCAGAGTGATTCCTGTCTGAAGCTTCGGGCTGATCAGGTTCATATCAAACACAAGTTTGTATCAAACCTGTCTGATCGTAATCTATAAACTGGATTTTTTTAAATGTATGGTTACCGTGAGTCAGCAGTCTGAACAGTGAGTCAGCCAGCTGCGTCCCTTTGGGTGGGTCTAGGCTTCCTTCCAGCTGATCATCCATGCATCATTTTCAACCCAGACATCTAATCTGCGCCTCTTTACCCTCAACAACTGCCAAGTAGTAATAATTTATACTTTATTAATCCCGCAAGGGGAAATTACAATGTTTTCACTCTGTTATTATTACACACATTACACACAGGCCTGAACTACACACACATGCTCAGTACCTCTACATGCACTAATGGAGAGATGTCAGAGTGAGGGGGCTGCACATGGAGAGGCACCCCGAGCAGTTGGGGGTTCGGGGCCTTGCTCAAGAGCACCTGATACCCCTTTTCCACCAACAAGAGCCAGCGTCTGGTTCAGAGCTAGAGCGAGTGCCGGTTCGGAGTTGGTCCAACTGACGAGCCTCCAAAGACCCGGTTTGCTTTTCCACAGGCTGAAGAGCCAGCACGGAGCCAGGTCTTACGTCACCGTATACGTCTCATCTTTCCCAGCAACGTTAGCGCGGCGGCGCCAAACACAAACACACCGTTAACAATGGCGGACGTTGCATTGCTATTGATGTTCATGGCTTTGCGGACCTGCATCGGCATCCAGACTCGGTGGATCCAACGTGTTCGCGCGGCTCGCCTTTATAGTGCAAGAAAGCAGCTTGTTTCCTCCTCTGACCGCTGCTGTTTGTTTAATCGCGTCCATTGTGTTCATCTGCTAATTCAAAAATGGCGGTCACAAGTTTCTGTTCGTCTTGTGGGTCACGGTAACCCCGCCCCCCAGCCGCTGCCGTAAGCGGTTCTTACGTCTGGCCCAGCAATGATGTGGTGCTACTTAAGAACCACGTTTACTGGCTCGGAGCTGGTGGTCGAAAAACAAAGAAGACTGAGCTACTGACTGACTGACTGACTGACTGACTGACTGACTGACTGACTGAGCTACTGACTGACTGACTGACTGACTGACTGACTGAGCTACTGACTGACTGACTGACTGACTGACTGACTGACTGACTGACTGACTGACTGACTGACTGACTGACTGACTGACTGAGCTACTGACTGACTGACTGACTGACTGACTGACTGAGCTACTGACTGACTGACTGACTGACTGACTGACTGACTGACTGACTGACTGACTGACTGACTGACTGACTGAGCTACTGACTGACTGACTGACTGACTGACTGACTGAGCTACTGACTGACTGACTGACTGACTGACTGACTGACTGACTGACTGAGCTACTGACTGACTGACTGAGCTACTGACTGACTGACTGACTGACTGAGCTACTGACTGACTGAGCTACTGACTGACTGACTGAGCTACTGACTGACTGACTGAGCTACTGACTGACTGACTGAGCTACTGACTGACTGACTGACTGACTGAGCTACTGACTGACTGAGCTACTGACTGACTGACTGAGCTACGGACTGACTGAGCTACTGACTGACTGACTGACTGACTGACTGACTGACTGAGCTACTGACTGACTGACTGACTGACTGACTGACTGACTGAGCTACTGACTGACTGAGCTACTGACTGACTGACTGACTGACTGACTGACTGACTGACTGACTGAGCTACTGACTGACTGACTGACTGAGCTACTGCCACCCCCAGCAACCACAGACGGACTTTGTCCCGTATTTAAAAACGGAAATGATATGTGTACCCACAGTTAAAATACAGATTGTTTTCTGTTAGGGCTATTATATAAAATGATCTCATACAAAGCTGCTCAGCTGTTAAACTTCTGAAAACGTTCAAATAAAAAGTAAAAGTAACACTAAAATGCCACAAAAGCAACAAATAAAACATCGGGGAAAAAAGCGCCAATGTGGACTTTCTTTAATCTACCAAAACCAACCTCCGAAAGTTGTCGGAGCAGGAATTTTGCAATTCGAAAAACAAAAATACAACATGTGAATCAATTGTCGCTCCCATCCCGAGCCAACAAAAATATTCCTGTCATATCCCGATCACGTGACTGCCCTCCCCCAAATCCTGTCCTGGAAAATCCCGAGAGAAAGACTCCCGAATCCCGTCCTGCTCCTGTTATCAGACTCTTCTGCCCCTGTGCATCATGTTTGGTTAATCACTGTCAAATCACTGAGGTTGCCTCGGAAATTTAGGCTCCACTATACATGCATTACCTACAGGCCTATAGGTAACATACATTACCTGCAGGCCTATAGGTAACATGCATTACCTGCAGGCCTATAGGTAACATGCATTACCTGCAGGCCTATAGGTAACATGCATTACCTTCAGGCCTATAGGTAACATACATTACCTGCAGGCCTAGGTAACATGTATTACCTGCAGGCCTAGGTAACATGTATTACCTGCAGGCCTATAGGTAACATACATTACCTGCAGGCCTATAGGTAACATGCATTACCTGCAGGCCTAAGTAACATGTTTTACCTACAGGTCTAGGTAACATGCATTACCTGCAGGCCTATAGGTAACATGCATTACCTGCAGGCCTATAGGTAACATACATTACCTGCAGGCCTAGGTAACATGCATTACCTGCAGGCCTATAGGTAACATGCATTACCTGCAGGCCTATAGGTAACATGTATTACCTGCAGGCCTAGGTAACATGTATTACCTGCAGGCCTATAGGTAACATACATTACCTGCAGGCCTATAGGTAACATGCATTACCTGCAGGCCTAAGTAACATGTTTTACCTACAGGTCTAGGTAACATGCATTACCTGCAGGCCTATAGGTAACATGCATTACCTGCAGGCCTATAGGTAACATACATTACCTGCAGGCCTATAGGTAACATACATTACCTGCAGGCCTAGGCCATTTCATTACCTAACGGAGATCTTCTCACACTCAAAACACACATTTATAGATTTAGGGTATAGAAGAATCGCTGACTTCTGCAGACTAAGTAGCCTAGGAATGCCTCGCAATCTTTGGGCGCACTCACCACACTGCAGTCATTTTTTAATGTAATCTCCGGCTCCGTCCCGCTCCTACCCGCTCCCGTTGATTTCTATGCTCTATTCCAGAGCATAGGACCCCTTAACTGAAAGAGAGCTGGAGCAGGGACCCCCTACTACATATATTGTATAACATGAAGTTGCATATTAAACTGGGCCTACAATAACATGTAGGGCGGCCTAGAGCCTTTATACATACAGCCTTTTTTGCATAGAATACCAAGCTATTAAAATAACCTAATAATTGTTGGCATGATTTTATAAATCCTGTTTTAATGTTAAATACATGTGGCACAGTGAATCCTTAGTTGAAGATTAGTTGTTGAAGATCCCTGCTCTATTCCGTCCCTATCACGTTACCAACAGTGAAATTAACTCCCGCGGGTCACGGCGTTCCCGCAGACCCTCTACTCTGCAGTCAGTCACATTCATCACCGTGACTGGTCCAGAAACGGACTATTCTCTCTAGATCAGGGGTCTCAAACTCAACTTACCCGGAGGCCGCTGGAGGTAGAGTCTGGTATGATGTTATATTGATTGTACGCTGCAACGTTCTCTCTCTGTGTATATGAGACATGTAGGGATGCCCCTGTGCTCGACAAAAAATATTCTGTCTCCCACTTTCCCTGAAATTGCCTGAGCTCGTCGCCAACCTTTCTCTTCACGGCACGTTTTGAGAGAGACATGACGGGAACTGGCTGCTTCGCGGTTGGCTAGCTTGACAGGCCTATACAACAAACGCCGCGGTCAGGAGACCGTAAGTGACACACACAACGACTCAGCAAAAAGGTGCGTTTCAGAACAACCTGTGGGCCACACCAACACTAAACTTTGATGTCAAGTAGGGGGCCACAAAATATCATCCCGCGGGCCTCAATTGGCCCCCGGGCCCATGCTCTAGATTAATATAGCTAAACCACCAGAATCTAAAAGTATATCTTATCTTTAGTAGCAGATGAACAAAATAATGATGAGAATGACACAGCTCCATCGTGGGCGTTTAGTTGGAGCCTCAGACGCCAATCCGGTTTAATTTCCTGCTGATGTGTTGTTGTGTTTGTCCGTGATAAGCAGAGGCAGTGGGACTCGGCAGCTGCTGCGAGCCGAGGTGATTTACCACCGTAATATCTCACAGACTGCATCAGCACAGATTTATGATGCACACCGGGAGCTTTATAGCTGTAGGAGGACGTAATGAGTCCTCTGAGGAGCATCACTCTGTCTGACTTCCTGATGATTCAGTCTGCTTCTACAGAAATTACAGCTGGCTACGACAGAAATGTTTCCGTACTTTTTTTATTTTTTATTTATTTCTTTATTTGATCAGGGACAATGCACAAAAAAACATTAGTCTAAAAAAGAAGAGCTGTCATGTGCCAGGTTATAGCAAACAAATGCTAATTTCCACCCGCAGGCTCTGGACAGGTTGATGTTATACGTACAAAAGTCCATCAAGTATATACAAAATAATACATGAAAGCATTACTTCACTCGCATGATAAAACATTCTCCACTTCAGGAATCTATCATCCACTCACTCACAGTTTACATCGTTCATATCACAGTCATTCAGTGGGGTTAGGGTTAGGGTTAGGGTTAGTCATTCAGTGGGGTTAGGGTTAGTCATTCAGTGGGGTTAGGGTTAGTCATTCAGTGGGGTTAGGGTTAGTCATTCAGTGGGGTTAGGGTTAGGGTTAGTCATTCAGTGGGGTTAGGGTTAGTCATTCAGTGGGGTTAGGGTTAGTCATTCAGTGGGGTTAGGGTTAGTCATTCAGTGGGGTTAGGGTTAGTCATTCAGTGGGGTTAGAGTTAGTCATTCAGTGGAGTTAGGGTTAGTCATTCAGTGGGGTTAGGGTTAGTCACTCAGTGGGATTAGGGTTAGTCATTCAGTGGGGTTAGGGTTAGTCATTCAGTGGGGTTAGGGTTAGTCATTCAGTGGGGTTAGGGTTAGTCATTCAGTGGGGTTAGGGTTAGTCATTCAGTGGAGTTAGGGTTAGGGTTAGTCATTCAGTGGGGTTAGGGTTAGTCATTCAGTGGAGTTAGGGTTAGGGTTAGTCATTCAGTGGGGTTAGGGTTAGGGTTAGTCATTCAGTGGGATTAGGGTTAGGGTTAGTCATTCAGTGGGATTAGGGTTAGGGTTAGTCATTCAGTGGGATTAGGGTTAGGGTTAGTCATTCAGTGGGGTTAGGGTTAGTCATTCAGTGGGGTTAGGGTTAGTCATTCAGTGGGGTTAGGGTTAGGGTTAGTCATTCAGTGGGATTAGGGTTAGGGTTAGTCATTCAGTGGGATTAGGGTTAGTCATTCAGTGGGGTTAGGGTTAGTCATTCAGTGGAGTTAGGGTTAGTCATTCAGTGGGATTAGGGTTAGTCATTCAGTGGGGTTAGGGTTAGTCATTCAGTGGGGTTAGGGTTAGTCATTCAGTGGGGTTAGGGTTAGGGTTAGTCATTCAGTGGGGTTAGGGTTAGTCATTCAGTGGGGTTAGGGTTAGGGTTAGTCATTCAGTGGGGTTAGGGTTAATCATTCAGTGGGGTTAGGGTTAGTCATTCAGTGGGGTTAGGGTTAGTCATTCAGTGGGGTTAGGGTTAGTCATTCAGTGGGGTTAGGGTTAGTCATTCAGTGGGGTTAGGGTTAATCATTCAGTGGGGTTAGGGTTAGTCATTCAGTGGGGTTAGGGTTAGTCATTCAGTGGGGTTAGGGTTAGTCATTCAGTGGGGTTAGGGTTTGTTAATAACCCCTGTTTGGTCAGGCATGTAAATGTACTATAGTGTGTGCATGAAATAATTTCGTTTGGAAGATTGTTCCAAAGGCTCGCTGCTTAATAAGAGAACGATTGCTGACCATATGTGGTTCTCAGCCCAGTTGCACGGCAGTTCGTGAAATGGTCACGTTATTGAATCTATTGATTCGTGAACAGGACATGAATATGTCGTTTTTTTCATGTAGTGATTATGAATTTTAATTTAATGTACAGCACGTGCACACTATGCTTGTTACACACACAGGGACGCACAGCAGCACACACACATGCAGAAGATTACAAATAAAAATATTACGGTGCAAATCCTCCATCATAACAGCAATGCTCCAAGGTCCAAACGCGCCTGGCTTTTAAAGGGAATGGGAGATGATCTCTGATTGGTTGATTGCATGTTACGCCCAGAACACACCTCTGATTAATGAAGACACTAAGTCCAACCCTTTAGAACCATGACCCGGCACACGGACCCTTTTTTCCGCCGTCAAACTAGCAAAAGGGGATTTGGACACGCCCTAAACGCACCTGCACCAGGCGCTTCACGCCGTGCGCTCAGACCGTTAAAATATTACCCCTCATCTTTTATTGTTGAAAGTTTAGTAGGTAACGTAGAGGGAAAATATCACAATAAGAGTCCTCAAAAACAATCCTCAAAGGGCAATAACTTCTTACTTTACTTACTCTTTTGTGTTAAATGAGTACAGTATTATTCTGTACTGATTGTTGAGGTTAAGGAAGCTTTCTAAATATACTTTGGTTTTGATAATAGTGTGTTGAGTCCAACTGAAAGGAAACATAAATCAGACCCCTAATTAGCTACTGCAGCTGACTGCAGAAGAAATCTACTTTAAAAAAGTTAGAACGACCCATAAGTACAGTCACAATTATTGGAATAAGACTGCTAGAATTATATTTCTTTAAACATTTCGTAGTTTAAACTTAGGACACAGGGCAAGAAATGGCTTCTTTTAAAACAAACATGTTCACATAATGTATAGTAACTGATGTAACTGTATGTGGGAGCGTATTTGTAAATGAATGCTGATGAATGAATGAAAGGTATGATAATTTTAATGTTTGTTTTGGGATAAATGTGTTATTAAATGTATTTGTTGACATCAGCCTGCCCAGGGACTACAGGTGGAAAGTACCACAAGTGCTAAAACCTGGTCAAATGCATCTCTCCTGTCTAAGGTTAATGTATATTGCACATTGTCCCTGTTTTAAAAATAAGTAAATGAAAAATGAAACAAAAACCTGAACCCGTAACACGTCCTGAACTCTTACTGTACGTCCACACCGCCACCGCCGCCGACTTGATCTTCTAAAGATACCGGAAGTCGTTCATTTTCAATGGAAGCTTCTCTCAGCTGCAAGGAGCGGCTGATCTGTCAGCGTCGCGTTTTGAGCGACCAGAGCGTCAATCAGAAAGTTGAAAGTAGGTCAACTTTATGGTAATGAGCTATGACGCGGTTCAGCGGCAAACGCCGGCAACCAATCAGAATAGAGACGTCCTTCACGCTGGCTGATCCCAGAGAAACATACGATGTAAACTTTCCTTCCTACAACAACATTAGTTCAGAGAAAAAGGAGGAGAAGCTCATCATGGCCGTCGCTGGGCTCCCTATCATTCATGATATCTGCGTATAGGGACCAGTTAACGTTACCTGCCGGTCACATGGTCTCTAACAGTCCTCTCACGGTGAACAGGTCACATGGTCTCTAACAGTCCTCTCACGGTGAACAGGTCACATGGTCTCTAACAGTCCTCTCACGGTGAACAGGTCACATGGTCTCTAACAGTCCTCTCAGGGTGAACAGGTCACATGGTCTCTAACAGTCCTCTCACGGTGAACAGGTCACATGGTCTCTAACAGTCCTCTCACGGTGAACAGGTCACATGGTCTCTAACAGTCCTCTCACGGTGAACAGGTCACATGGTCTCTAACAGTCCTCTCACGGTGAACGGGTCACATGGTCTCTAACAGTCCTCTCACGGTGAACAGGTCACATGGTCTCTAACAGTCCTCTCACGGTGAACAGGTCACATGGTCTCTAACAGTCCTCTCACGGTGAACAGGTCACATGGTCTCTAACAGTCCTCTCACGGTGAACAGGTCACATGGTCTCTAACAGTCCTCTCACGGTGAACAGGTCACATGGTCTCTAACAGTCCTCTCACGGTGAACAGGTCACATGGTCTCTAACGGTCCTCTCACGGTGAACAGGTCACATGGTCTCTAACAGTCCTCTCACGGTGAACAGGTCACATGGTCTCTAACAGTCCTCTCACGGTGAACAGGTCACATGGTCTCTAACAGTCCTCTCACGGTGAACAGGTCACATGGTCTCTAACAGTCCTCTCACGGTGAACAGGTCACATGGTCTCTAACAGTCCTCTCACGGTGAACAGGTCACATGGTCTCTAACAGTCCTCTCACGGTGAACAGGTCACATGGTCTCTAACAGTCCTCTCACGGTGAACAGGTCACATGGTCTCTAACGGTCCTCTCACGGTGAAGTCCTGCACGGATCAACAGCTGGCGGCTGCTCGCTCTGCCTGCACGCTGCTGCGGTTCAGCGGCTAACGAGCGAGCTAACTGCTAACAGACACCGCTGCCACCAACAACCAACACATCCTGTCATCATATATGTCATCTATAAAGGTCTCTAGTGTGTGTTGGCCGTGCAGCGGCTGCTTGAGCTTTCTCCTGATGGAACATCGAACGCTGCTACGTCAGAGCGGCCAAAGCCTCAAACAGCTTCCCCGAACTTTCTGACCAGCGTCCTGACCGGGCGCCAGAGCTTCTTACAGCTCAAGTCGGCGGCGGCGTGGACGGACAGTTATGCTATTTTCACACTTGGCGTCTTTTTTGACGCTGCCAGCGTCTGTTTTA
>CM042318.1:2992701-2995201 GCA_023566125.1 Zingel zingel
CCCTCTCTCTCTCCCTCTCTCTCTCCCTCTCTCTCTCTCTCTCTCTCTCTAGCTCGCTCCACCACTTTCTTTTAGCTAACGTTAGCACCGCTCCACACAGTGCTGTAGCAGTAGCTGTTGAGAGTCTGTATATAAACGTACTCACTGTACATATTATATACAGACTGAAATTAGATTTTTCAAACTCTATAGCCGTGGAAATCAATATTTGCAAGCTTAAACTTTGAATCAGGCAATGTAAAAATATTTTAAGTTAACTTTGTTAATAATGAAAATTAAACTCACTTCAAATTGTCATTTTGATGTATAAAAACACAGCTAAACCTCCAACAGCCTGTTGTGTGCTCACGTCTTCCGAAACTAAATGTAGTCCTCACAGGGATAGATAAACAAGGTCACACGCGCACACACACACGCACACACACACATACACACACACACACACACACACACACACACACACACACACACACACACACACACACACACACACACACACACAGAGCAGCAGTCAGATGTCAGGAGACCTGCTGTAACCTGTGTCATATGTGGCCCTGTTGCTGTGAGTTACCATCTCCTGTCGCTATGGTGACAGAAACGAAATGTTCCTCTGGTCACAGCGTCTGTATACACACACGCACACACAAATTCACTCATAACCCACATCCTGTTTCTCTCTGCACTTAACCTAATCAATAAATCAATACCCGATAAGTCAAATGGAAACTGGAACAAACATAAAAACGCACACACACACGCACACGCACACACACACGCACACGCACACACACACACACACGCACACGCACACACATGCACACATGCACACACACACACACACACACACACACACACACACACTCTGTGATGTAACTGCGTTGACAAAAAGGTATACGATTAACAGCAGCGACATCATTCTGCACCACAACGATACATCAGCACATACGACACACATATCTCTCTCTGTCTTCCTCTCTCTCTCTGTCTCTATCTGTTTCTCTCTCTCTCTCCCACCCCCCTCTCTCTCCCCCCCTCTGTTTATTTGATGTCTGGGCTTCTGGTCCTTACCTGGGCGGTGTGGATCAGAGCGGTGCTGAGCAGCAGGAGCCTGAGAGATGCCATGCTACTGACTGACTGAACACACACACACAATCACACACTGACTCATCTGATAACAGAGAGAGAGAGAGAGGGAGAGGGAGGGGGAGGAGCGATGACGAAGGAGAGGGGGCGAGAGTTATTGAACAGATGAGGAAAGAGAGGAAGGAGAAAAAAAATTACAAGGGGGAGGAGACAGGGAGGGGAGAGCCAATGGATGAGATGGGAGCAGCAGGGATGAGGCAAGGAGAGAGAGAGAGGGAGAAGGCAAGGACACAAGGAGAGAGAGAGAGAGAGAGAGAGAGAGAGAGGGAGAAGGCAAGGACACAAGGAGAGAGAGAGAGAGAGAGAGAGAGAGGGAGAAGGCAAGGACACAAGGAGAGAGAGAGAGAGAGAGAGAGAGGGAGAAGGCAAGGACACAAGGAGAGAGAGAGAGAGAGAGAGAGAGAGAGAGGGAGAAGGCAAGGACACAAGGAGAGAGAGAGAGAGAGAGAGAGAGAGGGAGAAGGCAAGGACACAAGGAGAGAGAGAGAGAGGGAGAAGGCAAGGACACAAGGAGAGAGAGAGAGGGAGAAGGCAAGGACACAAGGAGAGAGAGAAAGAGAGGGAGAAGGCAAGGACACAAGGAGAGAGAGAGAGAGAAGGCAAGGACACAAGGAGAGAGAGAGAGAGGGAGAAGGCAAGGACACAAGGAGAGAGAGAGAGAGGGAGAAGGCAAGGACACAAGGAGAGAGAGAGAGAGAAGGCAAGGACACAAGGAGAGAGAGAGAGAGAGAGAGAGAGAGAGAGAATAAGGCAAGGACACAAGGAGAGAGAGAGAGAGAAGGCAAGGACACAAGGAGAGAGAGAGAGAGGGAGAAGGCAAGGACACAAGGAGAGAGAGAGAGAGAAGGCAAGGACACAAGGAGAGAGAGAGAGAGAGAGAGAGAGAGAATAAGGCAAGGACACAAGGAAGTGGAGAGGGAGGAGATGTGGAGAGGACGGACAATTATATGAGTCATGATAAAAGCTACGGATGAGGAGGGAAGAAAGGATTGGGGGGAGACAAGGACACAAGGAAGGAGATGGAAGAAGTACTCAGATCTTTTACTTCAGTAAAAGTATTAATACACCATGTAAATACTCAGTTACAGGTCCCGCGTTTTAAACCTGACTGAAGTAAAAATAAAAAAGTAGCCTTCTTAAAAGTATAAAATACTCGAATGGTCCTCACAACGCTGCATATCATACAAAATATTACGTGATTATCGTTAATATAATTATATTATTAACGTTGCAGACGCTGTTCTTTTAACATTTAACAAAAATCAATTCAGAAACTCAATATATGTTTTAGCTCAAATTGTTCCCAGTAAGTTGTCCTTAAGTATGTACTTGATATTATGAGAGAGGGAGTCAAGAA
>CM042318.1:3000201-3030201 GCA_023566125.1 Zingel zingel
TCATCAAATGACTTTGAACTAACGGACACAGAAACCTGGAAGAAGATACCGGTGGGTTCGGTCTTTTATTTTGGAGTTCTTACTTTTGTAAGTTCAATAAGATGTATAATAAGCCGACTCATCCATTTAAAGTTGATTTGTCATTTCTACTAGAAAGTTGACAGTTTGGTCTGCTTAAGATGGTAAAAGGTCTGTTTCTATAGCTTGTATTTAATACAGCCGGAGCTTATTCCCGATAAGTCCCGTGGAAAGTTTCTACCTTGAATATTATAGAATTTTGCAACCGTAGGTAGGACACTTCGGCGTCCATTTGGTTCCTCTTTGACCAAATCTATCTACAGCTAACATGCTACGCTAACGTTTTTCAAAATGTGCATTTATTTGTTCGATACAGCTTTCTCTCTGTCTCTCCGAATTTAAACCTGCTGTAATAATCAATAATAATAATAATAATAGTACAAATGGAAAGTATTAATAAGTCATAATACATCATAATAATAATATTCAGACAGACGTTTTCTGCCCTCCACAGTCGCTGTGATGTGAGAGGTGCAGCAGGAATGTAACAGACGGCCCATTAATCAAACACACAAACTGCAATGACGGTAGCCATTTTGGATCCAGTTTCCAGCCGCCGCCACCATGAAGCCAGAAGTCCAGACTGGGTTTACTGCGTGCGTCTCCAGAGTGACATCACTTCCTGTGTTGATATTTACATGCAGCAAGACAAACAGCAAACAGCTGGGAGGTGATGTTCGGCGGACGCAGGGTTGTCGGTTTGGATCCAGTTTGACACTGGTTTGGATCTGATTGGTGTCGGTGTGAACCCAGTCTGAACAGCTTCGTGATTGGCCGATGTAAAGCTGATCCTCGGAAGGGGGGGGGGGGCATACGACGAGGGGGGGGGTTGGATTATTAGGTTCAATAGGAAACATGAAGAAACAGTTGAGTCTATATTATATATATCTGTTCAAAGTGATATCTATACAACACAAACATACATTCTCTCCACAGATTAATATGAATACCTCTTTTCAACATCGTCACTTGGTTCGGAAGGTTTCTATTCGTCAGAGTTGTTGTTGTTGTTGTTGTTGTTGTTTTGGTGCTTGGTTCAAGTTGTGGATTTGTTATTTATAACTCTTTTTTTTATCCTTTACACATCGATTCATTATAGTGAACATTTAAAACCCAGCCCTCTTTTAACCCCCCCTCCCCTCCCCCATTAACTTTGCAGACAGACAGGAGTGTTGCATTGTGGGTAGTTTGCAGGCGACCCACTGGTGGTTTACTCCGGTGTTTTCTGTGAAGAAAAGACAATCATGTAAAGATGACACGTAGTCATCTCAAGTCTCTAATATAAAGTAGCACTGAGTACGTTTACATGCACAACTAAAGGCTGTTCTATGCTTCTGCGTCAACTCCACGCCGTAGCTACGCCGTAGCTACGCCGTCGCTCCTACGGTGTCGTGACCAAGGGGGTAAGCTTCGCTTCAGAGCTCGAACCTCCTATGGCGCCATTTTGATGCTACCAAGCCATCACCTCCCGTTAGCATCCCATTGACTGCCATTCATTTTGATGCTAACAAGCCATCACCTCCCGTTAGCATCCATTGACTGCCATTCATTTTGATGCTAACAAGCCATCACCTCCTGTTAGCATCCATTGACTCCCATTCATTTTGATGCTACCAAGCCATCAGCTCCCGTTAGCATCCCATTGACTGCCATTCATTCTGATGCTACCAAGCCATCAGCTCCCGTTAGCATCCCATTGACTGCCATTCATTTTGACGTCACTTTGACAGAGAATAACTTTACATCTGAAGCGTTTAAAGACTCTATTTGTCCGTTGTTTATTTCTAAAGAAACACGACAATGTATAAAAGGCTCCATTACCTTGTAGCTCACGTTATGGCTCCGTAGCAGACGTTTTATAGACATATATAGACACTTTACAAACGGATAACCGCGTCATTGTAACCAAAATATGTCTGAGTTTATTTGCAAAGCTGATGTCGGTGAACTAGCATGTTGCTACTCCTCACAGTAGCTGCTGGAAACACGACTATCAACACAGGACCAGTTGCACACTCAACGCAAAGTTACACATTTTTGGAGGTGCAGGGCGAGCTACGTCGGAGGGCTCGGAGAGGGGTTCGGGGCGATGCAGAGGGTTCTGCGGGGTTACGCAGTCGATTCGACACAGAAGCATAAAACAGCCTTAATATTCCACCATTATTCCAAATATGACAATATTCCGAATTTGATTCAGGTCATGTAAACAGCATATTCCGGTTAGATATTCAGAATAAGGTCTTTTTCCGAATATAGCATTTTCTGATTAAGACGTGTGGGATATTCCGGTATTATTTGGGTTTTAGAGGCATTCTTTGGACACGTATACAGCGCATTCAGAATATGCATCTTTACCGCAGGCTTATGGTCAGCTCTGAGCGTTGCTATGGCTACTGTACACAAACCAACCAGCCAACAGTTTGCAGGGCTGCAGACCCGATAAGAAGGAGAAACACGGCTACTTTTAAACATGATCAAAGACTTGGATATCAACAGGTTTTTGAATATGAGTCGACCTTTTCTAGAAGCTGGTTGAAGGAATGAATGAAGGACGCTGTGTTCGCACGTCCACCACCGCTGGAAATCTTTGAAAAAAACTTATTTTGCACGGCTACATGTAAACAGCCGTGTAAACAGCTTAGTTGGATATCGTCTTTTTAGGAATAAGGGCAAAACCGGAACATTATGTGCATGTAAACATAGTCACTGTTAATTTTATCAACAGCAATATATACAAAATATTAGTTTAAAGCACAAAAAATGTAACAAGAACTATGATACGCTTTCTATTTTCCGCCAATGAATAAAAACTAAACGATAATGTGACAAATTAACTTTTTTTAAATTCGTATTCGTCTACGGAGTCACATTGTATTTAAAGATGGATGAAGCGTCTCCACTTCCTCCCACTGTACAAAGTCAAGCCAAATCTCTTTCCAGATCCAGGAGCTGCCATCTGGTAATTTTGGAGACAGAGTCTGCGCGGTAGTGATACGGCAGAGAAGCCGCAGTATCAAAAGTCCCAAACATACCGACCCGTTGTCTGCAGAAAACACAACACACAGCTAACATGCTGCCGATGGAACTATATATTTGTGTTTACGTCTGTAGTTTTATTCAAACAGGAGGAAATAGTGACTTTGTTGGGGACTACTTTCAGCGGCGGATTAATCCACATTTGGTGCAGCAGGACGATGTGCGTGGGATTGAGTCAGAATAAACAGTGTGTGTGTTCGGTGATGAAGGAACACGTCAGCCAGGGCAACAGTGTGGCTCACTGATGTGGGTTTTTGGGGCATTTGAGCCTTTAATAGACAGGACAGCTGTAGACAGGAAAGGGGGGACAGAGAGGGGGAAGACATGCAGCAAATGGCCACAGGTCGGACTCAAACCCTGAGCCGCTGCGTTGAGGACTGAGCCTCTGCATACGGGCGCCTGCTGTACCAGGTGAGCTGCCCAGACGTCCCTGATGTGTTTTTAATGTTCAGGCTGCGACACACACACACACACACACACACACACAATATATATATATATATATATATATATATATATATATATATATATATATATATATATATATATATATATATATAGAATGTCACCAAAGTTGTCATTTAAAAGGACTTAAATGAATCAGGCAATTGGTTCC
This sequence comes from Zingel zingel, assembly GCA_023566125.1. Taxonomy (NCBI): domain Eukaryota; kingdom Metazoa; phylum Chordata; class Actinopteri; order Perciformes; family Percidae; genus Zingel; species Zingel zingel. The sequence goes on from CM042318.1 coordinate 3,003,932, forward strand.
ACTTCCTGTGTGACTAACCTGCTTCCTGTCAGTTCACATCTGATTGGCGAAGGAGGTGGGCGCCCCCTGACCGTACTCTGCATCCTGGAGGAAACACAACAGCAAACAGCATGATTCACAGCAACTGTTGCAGGTTCTTTTGAGCCGTTTGTCTGTTTCGATCTCCTCAAAATGGTCCTAAGAACTATGTTTAACAATAGACCAAATCACCGTGACGTCGCGCCAACACAAAAATGTCCTGGTGGAGAAATGACAGTTGATTTGAATTATGGAGATATGTGAAATCTGCAAACTTGTATATTTCTGTTGTCATTTTCAGCCGTAACTGTAACGTTTACAAATATATAGTTAAACACGGAGGTCCGACCTGTCTGTGGTCTCTGCTGTCCTGTGTTGCTTTGTATGGAGCCCCTAAGGCACACGTGTCAAATCCGGCCAAATCCGGCCAAATCCGGCCCCTATATACATTTAGGTTCACAATACATTTTGGCCCACCTAATTCTTTTCACTTTTTACGTTTTTTTCCGACATTTTTTATGCTTTTCCCAAACATTTTTGGCATTTTCTTTGACTTTTTTGTCAACCAAACTGTAAGTGAGAAGACTATATGAGACATGCAATAATACAGTCAAAGATATTTGACTTTTCCCATGACCTAAAAGCAATAAACTCTATGTCTGGCCCTTGATATGATTCTCATTTTCTAGTGTGGCCTTTAGGGGAGTTGAGTTTGACACCCCTGCCCTAAAGGGACATGAGCAAAAAAAAAATCTAAAGTTTAGTTTCATGTGCTCACATGAAAGTTTCCTGTGAACACATCAGAATCAGAATCAGAATCAGAATCAGAATCAGAACCAGAACCAGAATCAGAAAGGGCTTTATTGCCAAGTACGTTGCACATACAAGGACTTTGTCATGGTGCTGTTGGTGCATGTCACACATTCAAATATAAGAAGGATAAAAAAGAATATAAACAATATAAATATAAACATATACACACAGAATGTATTAATAACAATAAAATAAGTAAATAAATAGTATGAAACTAAACTTGAGATTTGTTTTCATGTGCGCCACTTTGAAACCCGTTTCTCGCTGTAATGAACAGCGCCAGTGCCACAGTCGGCAGCACTGCAGCAAAGAACTCCGGTTAGAAAGGATGGCGGCTGCCATCGGTGTAAGAGGTCATCTATCACCCCATTAATCTTAATAAAGTAGATCACCGCATCTCACTATATGCAGACGACATGGTTTTGTTCTGGTCCCACCCCCAAAAATCCCTACCCCCGCTGCTAGAACTTATTAAAACATTTGGTGGATTTTCTGGCTACACCATAAACTGGGAGAAAAGTGAACTCATGCCTCTGTTGGAAACATCGTAAGACTGTTCAATATGGCATGATTATTGCCAAACTAAATATTTTGACATTGTGGAGAAGCGAGGATGTCCCCTCTTTTAAGTTTAAATCCAGACAGCTAGCTAGACTATCTGTCCAATCTGAGTTCTCTTTTGCACGACAAGTTCCTTCCTGAGACTATTTAGCAGAGGCACCGTGGCTCCGTCCGGCGCTTTGCACCGCCCAAGACGATTGTGATTAGTTTAAAGAAATGCCAATATACCAGAGCACGTTTTTTTTGGACTAGCCAGACCTTCCTCTAAAGCGCTGTGGAGGAAGGTCTGGCAAAGCGAAACTATTCTACACCCAAATCAAAGCAGCCAGTCACAGCCCTTCTGCTGAAGCAGGTCTTCTACGGTTCAGACTGTTCAGACTTGTGTGTATTAATTAGCAGTTCGGCTGATCACCTGGTTGTATCCTTGCTGGCTGTATTCAGGTTGGTAGCCTCCCTGGTTGCTGGCGTACGGGTCTTGTTCGTACGCCCCCTGCTGGCCGTAAGCGTCTGGTGCAGCAGCTTTCTCCTGAGGAGGTGGAGCTCGCATGAAGGGAGCGATGATGCCTGTCTCCTTAAAGACGAACCACAGGTTTCCCACCCACAGGACCAGGTTAATAAAACCGAAAGCCTGGAGGAAGAGAGGAGGAAGTAAATTCTTATTAGACACAGTTAGAAACATAACAGGTCAATATGATACCTGAGTGGGGATGCACCGAATCCAGGATTCAGCTTCTGATTGGGCTGAATATTGGGCTTTTTGACGGGGTTGGGTTTCTGCTGAACTTTAGAATTTGTTCCCACTGAACCGACCCCTACGCTTGCACTCCGCGCGCTACGCTGGTCGCCGTAATGACGGCGCCGTTGATTACGGGAAGGTCTTTACGTAGGTGGAGCGTTCAATGCAGCAGGCTGTGAGGAAGTGGAAATGGAACTGGTGAGCAGAAAAAGTGATGTTTGGCAGCACTTTCAGTCAAAAGAAGGCCGTTCAAGTCCAGCTACATGTTCAATCTGCAATGCTGATTAGTCTGGTGGTGGCAAGGACCCTAAACAATACACAACATCACCGCTGTTACAACATCTGGTATCAAACATCTGGAAGAAGACGAGTTGTGATGAAGGAATCTACAGACAGCAGCCAGAATGGAGCAACTTCAGGTACGGCAAAGGAAGGACAGTCCCTGCTAAGAACTGGTGTTAACCAGACAGTAACTCTCCCAGGCTGTCAGCTGTTCTCTCGGAGTCTCCCTACAATGGGAGCGGAGCAACCGAACGGCTGGCTGCTGCTCGTTAGCTAACGTTAGCTTTCTAATTTCACCCACCCAACATGCCTTCATCATACACTGGTTAGCGATAATTTGCCAAACAAAATTGTCACTCATCTGGCGATACTGATGTGCTTTTCTATGATGTGAAAAGAGCGTGTGAATTCAACATTAAGTTGTTACTTTTAACTATTTTAGATAGGGCTGTCAAAATAACGCTTTCATTTTGATTAATTAATCTGAGAAAAAATAACGCAGATTAATCCATTCCATATTGCCGTTTGACCCGGAGCCGTTCTAGCCTCCATTGGACTGTAAGATGAAGGAGGGAGACGAGAATGTGCTGCTGGATCATTGATTGGAACATTTACTTATAAAGATCTTCTTCCTGCCAACCCTGGCTACCGAAATCTGGAGCCACTGATATGTCTGCTCTTCTCTCTGATGCTCTGAAACAGACGATACAGGCTACACACACACCGCTGACCGGGACGCTAGTTAACACTATACTCAACAGCAGCTAACGTTAGCCTACCGCTAGCTAGTTAACACTATACTCAACAGCAGCTAACGTTAGCCTACCGCTAGCTAGTTAACACTATACTCAACAGCAGCTAACGTTAGCCTACCGCTAGCTAGTTAACACTATACTCAACAGCAGCTAACGTTAGCCTACCGCTAGCTAGTTAACACTATACTCAACAGCAGCTAACGTTAGCCTACCGCTAGCTAGTTAACACTATACTCAACAGCAGCTAACGTTAGCCTACCACTAGCTAGTTAACACTATACTCAACAGCAGCTAATGTTAGCCTACTGCTAGCTAGTTAACACGATACTCAACAGCAGCTAACGTTAGCCTACCGCTCGCTAGTTAACACTATACTCGACAGCAGCTAACGTTAGCCTACCGCTAGCTAGTTAACACTATACTCAACAGCAGCTAATGTTAGCCTACCGCTAGCTAGTTAACACTATACTCAACAGCAGCTAATGTTAGCCTACCGCTAGCTAGTTAACACTATACTCGACAGCAGCTAGCGTTAGCCTACCGCTAGCTAGTAGCTGGATTAAAAACAGTTATAATGCTAACAGCTAACGCTAAACGGTGTAAAGTGTGTCTGTATTTCACTGTAGAGGATTCAACACCGGGATGTAACAATCTGCAGCTGCCGTCGGAGAAACACAGACGGTGCGTTCAATGAAACTGGTGAACTACAGCCTCGTGGTGCATTTGAAGTTATTGTAAATGTCCTTTTCCCATCTGGTGGTTGTTTTTGTCGTTCAACAGCAATTTACTAGTGAAATAAGTTATTGTTATTGTTCTACATTATTATTAATCATTCAATTTTGACCATATTAGCAACAAACAAGCCGTTCTTTAATGTCACCGACTGTTGTTTAGTTCCCTTCTTTTTTCTTTTCTTTTTTTACTTTCTTAAAAAGTATCGGTTCAGGCACCATTAATTATGTATGCGATTAATTTCGATTAATTAATCACAGAGTATGTAATTAATTAGATTACATTTTTCAATCGATTGACAGCCCTAATTTTAGAGGCTGTGGACGTTGTTGACTTCATTAATGTGTTGACTGAGTTCATGGACTGAGGACGGGAGGAGGAGTCAGCAGAATCTCAACCAGTGGATTCGGTATTCGGCCAAACCCCAAAAATCTGGATTTGGTGCATCCCTATACCTGAATTTCAGTGACAATGCCAAAATGATACTAATTGCAATACCTTAGTTTGAGGAATATAAACATATTGTTCTTCAAAAACCTTCTTTTCATTCAATAAAAGAAGTTTACAAATGTTAAACGTCTAATACTTGACAATTAAAGATTTAAATCAGGAACCTTCTGATCACATAACGAGTCAGCAAGATTATGAATATGACTTTCAAACCTAACTTTTGGTATTGGACAGTTGTTCGAATCTCAGTGCTACAGACACATTTTTGTCAGTACCAAAAGAGTGTTGACATTGGATACAGAAATCACAAGGAGCCAATCACAGGGGTGGATGCATAGACTTTATAAATGAAGCGAAAACATTTGGATCGCCCCCTGGTGGCTGGTTGCAGCATAGGTGACAGTCTTACCACGGAGGTGTTGAGTCCAGACATGACAGGGTCGTGGACTTCACGGCAGCTGTTCACTTCATTGTTGCAGGCGGTAATCAGAGTAATCACTTTGTCGGGGTCAGTCGCCGTCTTCACGTCGGACAGACCTTTGGCCCAGGCCGCCGAACTCACCAGCCACATGAAGGCAAACACTGCGGTCACACCCAGGTCCTAAAAATACACAAGTATGAGTGATGTTTCCTAAGCTGTTTTCTCTCCCAAATCTCTTCAACATACTGATGCTTGGACAGTGGCCCTTAGTGTCTGACGTATATGTTTTAACCCCACCCACAATCTTTTCCTAACCCTACCTGACTTTCACACAGGTGATCGGAGTTTGTGTCCCGTGTGTCCCTTTAAGGTATGGACACAGAGCTGACGGCCAAACGTCGGCAGAAAAGCCAGTTGGGCTGATCAGTCTCCCCGAGTTGGTCAAAAAAAGTGCCTCGGAACACACCGAAGAGACGTAATACGTCTCCATAACAGCAGGTGGCGCTAATTTGGATTTGATTTGATTATTTATTTATAAAGGACAACACACATTAATCAACATTTCTGTAAATGTGCCAGCGTTAGCCAGCTGGCTAATTTTGAACTGTAGTCCTTTGGCCAGATGATTTGAGACCAGAGCAGCAAGAAGCAGCACGATATTAGTGCAGGTTAATCATACAGACAGAAGTCAACGAGACAGCGTACAGACAGCTTAGACAACAGTAAAATTGTCGCCCAAAAATTAAAACTGGCAGCTGATTGGACGGCCGCGTCACGTGGGTCTAGCTGGTCCCAGGTTTTACAACCGGGCATAATGGTGATACGATCTCGTATTTTACGAAGATAGTTCACCGAAACGTGTTCCTGAGAACATGTTAAGAGAGAAATAGGCCGTGCAGTCGCTGAATCTGTCTTCATTTCAGATCAACAAAGGTCAGTTTAAAAGATTGTCGTCAGATTTTGAGAGGTGTTAGTCACGCTCATCCCGCTCGTCATTTCCGGGTTAGCGCTCCACCAATCAGATTGGCCATTGAGTCCGACTGCCCGCCCTCCGATTCAACATGTCAAATAAGCCCAAATGAAGGCCGACGGCTCCCCCGACTGCCGACGGCACGGAACACACCGAACAGACTCGAGTCACCATCTCTCGACGGCCGATAATTGGGTTGGTGTGTCAGGGCCTTTCAAATGATGCCAATAAGGGGTCCTGACTAAGTGAATTGACAAATGACAACAAAGGGTGTTAAGGAAAAACTAATTTCACATATGTGAAGAAGTTCAGGAGACCTTGATGAATTCCACAGGAGCATGTAAAGAACACTCAGTTGAGGAGACAATTAAGCAGGAAGTACAGTTGAACCACGAAGTGTTATTATTGTGCAGTGTCGTCCCAACTCTCTGAAGTTCCTGAAGGAGTATTTAAACTCACACTGCAGGCGTTATGTTCAGCTGAACCTTTCAGGTAAACAAAGATATTGCAGGCGCCCTAAACACATACGCTAAAGCCTAGTTCAGCCTGTCGCTCTCTCTCTGGGAAGTATTACACACTAAAAAATACTGGGCTGAAAACAACCCAAATTGGGTTATTCCCATAGACAGTATATAAACTGGACCAGCAGGTCCCGTGTCTCTGGACGGAGACCAGTGAAGGACATTAGAAGCTCTTTTCCGGTGATGGCTGAGCGTTACTGAGCAGCCTCCAACTGAGCTTGAAGACGTAGATGTGACGTGAGCAACCTGTCTGAAAGTTGGAAGTCTTCTGGTAGCTGTGCCAAGAGAAATCTCAATCATTCCCAATCTAGCAGAGACGGAGAGCGTAGGTATATGTAAGGAGATAACATAGGCACAGGCTAATTACTGATCACTAACATGATAGTTAACATTAGTAATTACACTTAAACAGCTAATGGAAGTCCAAACTGCCTGAGAGCTTCTCCTGGACTATACGGTAATTCCTCTACTATGAGACAGTAAGTCTCGTGGTTATGACCCAATCGTTAGCCTATTTTTATAACAACGTCTGCTACGGAGCCATAACGTGAGCTACAAGGTAATGGAGCCTTTTATACATTGTCGTGTTTCTTTAGAAATAAACAACGGACAAATAGAGTCTTTAAACGCTTCAGATGTAAAGTTATTCTCTGTCAAAGTGACGTCAAAATGAATGGGAGTCAATGGGATGCTAACGTGGGGTGATCGTTTGGTAGCATCAAAATGGCGCCATAGGAGGTTCGAGCTCTGAAGCGTAGCTTACTTACCCCCTGGGTTATTCCCAACCCACTTCCTGGTTCAATATAGGACAGAACACATACTGGGTTGATTTGACTTTTTGAGTTGGGTTGACATTTTAACCCAGTATAATAGAGGAGACACACCAGCCCGATAATTGGCCGTCGGACCGTCTGGCGAGGTCGGTGACTCGAGTCTGTTCGGTGTGTTCCGTGCCGTCGTCCGTCAGTGGAGCCGTCGGCCTTCATTTGGGACGACCCGACATGTTCAGTCGGAGACAGGACAGTCGGGACTCACCCGGAGATGAGCATCTCAAAATCTTTTAAACTGACCTTTGTTGATCTGAAATGAAGACAGATTTTAGTCCAATATGAGATCGGATTCTGAACGAGCCACCATGACAGTCTGGCTGAGAATTTCCGGAGAAAAAAGAACCACGTGACGCGTTCGTCCAATCAGCTGCCGGTTTTCATTTTCTGGGAAACAATCAGACTGTTAATGGAAACAATACAGGGCAGCGCCGCCTGCTGTTATGGAGACGTATTACGTCTTGCGCACGTGCAGAACGTACGCTCAAGTCGGCGTCTCTTCAGTGAGTTCTGAGGCACTTTTTGGACCTCGGGGAGACTGATCAGTCCGACTGGCTTTACTGCCGACGGTCGGCCGTCTGGTTGGTGTGTCAGGGCCTTAAGGGTTGCTTCACCAAACCAAATATGGATCATTCTGACACAAATGTTGGGTTAATACAACTACAGCTTAGTTCAGCCTCTCTCTCTTGGAAGGAGACAGTCCTGAGACAAAAGGACATCCCCATCTCACACAGCTGCCTAGATTCCCTGAATCTATAGAGAGACGAGCATAATTATACATGAACAGGCTTGGTTATTCAAGACTGGCTGAATATTCCCGTTCCCTGACCTGTAACCTATACCATGTCTAAGCTTTCCCTTTGTCTCATCATACTTACGATCAGCGGCCCCTTGTTGTTCTCCTTGTACTTCTCGAAGAACAAGACGTAGATGGTGATAGCTGCCGTGGAGTAGAGGAAGGCGAAGACACCGATGGTGACGAAGAACTCGGCCGAGGAGGAGTAGTCGCCAATCAGGAAGAGACGCTCCTTGTCCTCACCTTTACAGGTAGGGGCGTCAAAATACACCTGGTGAAGTCTTGAGAGAGAGAGAGAGAGATGCCACATTATCACCTTCGCTCTAATGACGGTGAAGCCTGTCGGTCTTACGTTTACACGTGTCTAACACAAAGACTTCTAAATGTTGTGATATAAGATAAGATGAATGTAGGTATTTCACGTATTGGGTAACGGTCTGTGAGAGCCGTGTGGAGGCAATCCCAGTCAGCTGTTCTCTACTTTCTCCTGTTTTACCTTCACTGTCACTGTACTGTTTATTCATGCAGTCATGAGCCCTATTCACACGGGATTAGTATTACCTGGTGACCTCTAGTCATTTGTAATTATTACGGAGGTTGTCTGTGACCTTAATCCTGTGCGAATCAGCCATGTCTGTAATTTGTCAAGTAAAAACTCCCCCGCAAATGACCTACCATATTTCGCCGAACACCGATGTCCTGTGATAATCGTAGTCCCGTGTGAATCGACATGTCTGTGATTTGGCGTGGTAGTACATCATTTTTCATGGTTGTTGTTTCCTGTGCGCCTTTCTGTCTCTCTCAGCATGGTTAGCATCGCTAAGCCTCTGCCCTGACTGACAGGTCCTAAAGCATCCCCTGTTTTATCGCCTGTTTTAAAATAAATGGGAGCATCATTCACTAAATGAACATCATGCTGTGTTGAAGAAGACTTGAAACTAGCGATTGAGACCATCAACTCATTATGAAAATGTTTACTGAGGTAATAAATCAAGAGAGAAGTCGGCTCATTTTCTCAGAGACTTCTATAGAAACAGACTTCTTTTTGGAGCCGGTGGAGTCGCCCCCTGCTGGACGTTACAGAGAATGCAGCTTTAAGGAGCTCCAGCGTCGGCTTTACTTCTCAGACCTGGAAGCTTCGTCCATTATATTTACAGTCTGTGTCTTCACATCAACTTGTGCTGAACACAGAGTCCTCGTGTTATTGCATTCATCGCCCGTCTTGACTTTGTGTTTCCTCTGTACTGTATGTTCGGTATCAGTCGAAGAGCAGACTCTGTCTCTCAAACAACACCTGTAGCCTGGGCTTTAAATTGACACCCACTAACTCGCCAAAATGCCGGTAAAAATAAATATTTGCCGGGTAACATTGTAAAGTTACGAGCCAATTTGGCCGGTGATGAATAAGCGTGACAGACAACCGTCGACTACCTGCCTAGCGTGTGTGGAATCGATTACGATCTACGCTGAAAACGGAGAAGACGAACGGAACGGAGCCAAACAAACCAGAGGAGCTGAAATTAAAGTAAAGTTAGTTAGGAAAATACAAACACAAACATGTGTGTTGTGGCTGTGTATTTTTCTGTTGCTTGTATTATGTTTTCTGTATATTTCTGTAGATGTATTCTGTATATCTCTGTTGCCTTGTTTGTAGTTTGCTGTATGTTCCCTGTTTTGGTTAATCCCTGTATTCTGTTCTCCCTCGTGGTTAGTGTTGGTCAAGTGTCTGCGTTTAGGTTATGTCTTGTTTCCTGTCTGTTTTTCCCAGTTTCCTGTTTTATTTTGATAGTCTGTGTCCGATCTTGTCTTGTCTAGTTTTACTTTCTGTTCTCCCTCCTTGTTGACTGTCCTGCCCCGCCCTGATGTGCTTCACCTGTTGTATCACCTGTCCCTCGTTTGTTCATTACCTCTTGTATTTAACCCCCGTGTTCCCATTGTCTCCCGTCAGATGTGTGTTCCCGTGCCGTCAGCCTGTGTGTCTTTTTGTATCCTCGGTTTTTTCAGCCTCTGTTCTGCCATATTTTTGTTTCATTAAAATCTACAATCTCACACCATCTCCTGCCTGCCGTTTTTCTTTGCAATTGGGTCCTCCATCTCTCAACCCGTAACACATGTGGCTAGTGGGAAATCTGATTGGTTGGTAACTTTGAAAAGCTCCTAGCCGTGTTGGCTGGTCATTTAAAGCCCTGCCTGTAGCTGTGATGAGAGGAAGGGTTAGTGTCGTACTGACCTGAATGGATACTCAAACTCCACCTCTATACTCAGGTCGCTCTCTGTCCGGTTCTTACACTCCACCGCCATCCGGAACATCCCAGAATAACTTCCACAGGTGGAGAAGGCAAAGATGGCGAAGAACTGAAATGAAACAAATGCAGTACAAATGCAGATTTTGTAAAAACTAGGGCTGTCAAAATAACGCGTTAATTTCGATTAATTAATTGGAGAAAAAATAAAGAATATTAATCCATTCCATATTGCCGTTTGACCCGGAGCCGTTCTAGCCTCCACTGGACTGTAAAATGAAGGAGGGAGACGAGAATGTGCTGCTGGATCATGGATGGAGGGTGTTCACCGACGTCACGTTCTGGGCGGTAACCTGGATGGGCGGCCATGTTGGAGGCACTCGGTGTAAACAACTGAATGGAGTAATGGAGTATTGTGCACTTTGGATACTTTAATACTTTATGTCTAAACAAAAAAGCTAATCAAAACGCGTCCAAGATGCAAAGGCATATAGGGAAGGACTTGGACCGCAAAAAAGGCGCGATATTTTGAGAAATGACAGTTAACTGGCGGTGCAGAAGTTGGCTCCCTCTTCATGGACCCATGGCGACCCGGTGATTCTTCCTTCAGTTGCATATCCCGATATAGTCAACGACCTGGTGTTCTCGCAGAGCCCATACACAGCGGAAGACCTTAAATCCTACAAAAGTTTGGAGGCCTATAACCAGATGGTGTGTGGATGGGTGAGGGAGGCGCAGTACCAAGTCATTAACGACCGTTGTGTTGTGAAGGCCGAAGTAAATAATGCAATAACGTCTTTAATCAACCTAACCGTAACTGTATGATATCACTGCGATACCCAAGGTGTAGCCAAGTGACTCTCAATCGTTTATTTTCATTTCAAAGACCGAACAAGACAGATTTCCCTCGTAGATCCTGGTTGATCTTTGCCAAACACAAGCACCTCCTTTCCTCTGATAACTTCTGGCGTTCCTCTCCCTGCTTTTTAATAACTTTTGGAGTCGATAATATTCCAGATGTTGTTCTCGGTGTGACCTATCGGTACAACCTAAAACACGGCAATAATTAACCATTTTCCTTGATGCCGTTCGGGATTTACTTCAGTGCCTGTGCTCTGTTGTGATGCGGAGTACCTCCAACATGGCGACTTTGGGTCTGATGACGACTGATGCGCTGAAACAGACGATACAGGCAACACAAACACCGCTGACCGCTAGCTAGTTAACACTATACTCAACAGCAGCTAACGTTAGCCTACCGCTAGCTAGTTAACACTATACTCAACAGCAGCTAATGTTAGCCTACCGCTAGCTAGTTAACACTATACTCAACAGCAGCTTACGTTAGCCTACTGCTAGCTAGTTAACACTATACTCAACAGCAGCTAACGTTAGCCTACCACTAGCTAGTTAACACTATACTCGACAGCAGCTAATGTTAGCCTACCGCTAGCTAGTTAACACTATACTCAATAGCAGCTTACGTTAGCCTACCGCTAGCTAGTTAACACTATACTCAACAGCAGCTAACGTTAGCCTACCGCTAGCTAGTTAACACTATACTCAACAGCAGCTTACGTTAGCCTACTGCTAGCTAGTTAACACTATACTCAACAGCAGCTAACGTTAGCCTACCGCTAGCTAGTTAACACTATACTCGACAGCAGCTTACGTTAGCCTACCGCTAGCTAGTTAACACTATACTCAATAGCAGCTTACGTTAGCCTACCGCTAGCTAGTTAACACTATACTCAACAGCAGCTAACGTTAGCCTACCGCTAGCTAGTTAACACTATACTCGACAGCAGCTAATGTTAGCCTACCGCTAGCTAGTAGCTGGATTAAACACGGTTATAATGCTGACAGCTAACGCTAAACGGTGTAAAGTTTGACTGTGTTTTAGCCGTCGGAGAAACAACACAGACGGTGCGTTCAATGAAACTGGTAAACTACAGCCTCGTGGTGCATTCAAAGTTATTGTAAATGTCATTTCCCATCTGGTGGTTGTTCTTGTCGTTCAACAGCAATTCACTAGTGAAATAAGTTATTGTTATTGTTCTACATTATTATTATATCATGTAATTTTGACCATATTAGCAACAAACAAGCCGTTCTTTAATGTCACCGACTGTTAGTTAGTTCCCTTCTTTTTGGCAGCCGAAGCTGGAAATTACATCACACATGAGTTGAATGCGTTCAATTTACAAGTCAGATTCTCCCTGTTTTCATTAGCTCTAGCCAGGTTAGCCATTGTTAGCAATGCCAGTTTATAACGACGCATTACGCAGTTTTTATGTGCATACAAACAGCGTAACAACATGTCCACAGATAGAAGATGGACAGGACTGAGTGTAAGTCTGATTTGGTGAGACACAAATAAGACAGAAGTGCTTATAACCGTTTGTTACTACAGCTTTCGCTGCTGTTGATGCACGGAGCAGCCATGTTGGATTTACCGGGTGGTTACCCAAGTTCCGAACTCGGAAATCCGTGGTCAGGGGGCCATACGTGGAGTTTGCGGGGGGGGGGGGCACTGCCCCCTCTCTGGTGGCTGAAACGGGTAATTGCATTGTTTCAAAAATGAGTGGAATAATTACTTCTGGCATGACCAGATATTTTATAAATATTTTAAATAACACAAAACAACTAAATGGTGGTAGGTGATACGTCTGATTACATATAGGCCTCCTGCTCTCACCTCAGACCATCGTCAACGCATATGCAGGACCTTTTTTCTAAAAAAGGGTCCTATGTTCCCCAAGCGGGGAAGGAAGGAAGGAAGTGTGAAGCCCCTGCAGGATGATGACTCATCATCTCTTCTATAAATAGAGAATCTAACCCACAACCCTCGCAGTGTTAGTGCCCTGCTCAGCTGCTCTACTCTACACCGTCATCATCTTCATCATCATCTTCATCATCTCTGAGTAGCCAGCTTACAGAGGACACACAGCAGATGGTCACAGTCAGACTTTCCTTTCTGCCCTGCTTGACTGTGTGTGTGTGTGTGTGTGTGTGTCTGTCTGTGTGTGTGTGTTTGTGTGTGTGTCTCTGTATATGTGTGTGTGTGTGTGTGTGTGTGTGTGTCTCTGTATATGTGTGTGTGAGTGTGTGTGTGTGTGTGTGTGTGTGTGTGTGTGTGTGTGTGTGTGTGTGTGTGTGTGTGTGTGTGTGTCTCTGTATATGTGTGTGTGAGTGTGTGTGTGTGTGTGTGTCTCTGTATATGTGTGTGTGAGTGTGTGTGTGTGTGTGTCTCTGTATATGTGTGTGTGTGTGTGAGTGTGTGTGTGTGTGTGTCTCTGTATATGTGTGTGTGTGTGAGTGTGTGTGTGTGTGTGTGTGTGTGTGTGTGTGTGTGTGTGTGTGTCCTTTTTCTTTTTATATTTTTGCTCCTAAAGTACAAGGAACATGTTCACAAATGTTCTCCAAGTGTTTTGGAAACATTGTTAGAAATGTTTGAGAATTGGGCTAAATAAAGGATGCAGCGAGGAGACTCCGCCCGTTGCTGGTAGTTGCCATGGTAACGTTAGTAGCCTAGTCTCCAGGGCTCACCAGCCACTGTTTTCCAAAAACTTCTAGCCCCTCAGCATCTACACTAGCCGCTATTTTGTGGAAAATGTTGCTGTGAAAAAGGTAATTTGGCATGCGGATGAGAGAACACATCCAAAACAATCTTTTACACACTTATTAGCTCATGTGCCGTTGGTAAAGCTACTGCTAGCCAATGGTGGCACATGTGCCTAATGGCGCTTATCCACTGCTAGTACCAGCTCTACTCGGCTCGGCTCGGCTTCCATCGCAGATTTAGTATCGCCTCATGCGTGAGGCTAGCGTGGCTGGTCGTCATAGCGACGCCGCAGCAAACTGCCGTGACCTAACGTGACACACACGCAGAACGTGGACGGTGTGTAGCTGATTCTCGGCATGTGGCTGTTTGCCAGAAGACACATTTATCCCTTGTTGTTTATCCGTTGTTATCCGTCGCTAGCAATGACGCGGTGATTAGTGCCGATTCTCTCCGACCAATCAGGAGTCTGCAGGTTTTCACGTCACCTTTTGGGATCGCCTCAGCTCACCTGGGAGCCTCGACGGAGGTGAGACTAAATAAATACCTGTTGGCTGCTACCAGGGACTTCTTATCGTAACGGAAAACCAAAAAAGGCGTGTAGAGTCGAGTCAGAGCAGGTACCATGTAGTGGGAAAACGCCATAAGGTTGCTGACACCTGGTCTAGATCAACGGAAGTACATTTCCAGGAGAATTACCTTCCTCTCTCCGTGTGTCGCCGTTCTCAAACGCCGTTCTCTTCGGGACACAACAACAAACTCCGAGCTAGCGAGCTACACGCTGAAAATGTCAAGTTATAAGAACCTGTGGACGGTGCAACAAGGCAGACCTGCTCGGTTCTTTGGGGGAATGATTGTACAAAGAATATGTTGAGGTCATTTCCTCTCTAACTGGGAGGTTTTGGGACTGATTGGTGGGATTGCTGTGGACGAAGTGCACACGGAGATACACTGGTAAGAGCCAATGAGGTGGAACCATGTATCAGCTAATAGCTCACGTTACTGTAATGTGTCAACAGTTACCTTCATTTAATATTGTATATTTAAAATGAACTCACCCATTGTAAGACCTTAATGAAGCCCAGAGGAACTTTCAGCACCCTGAATTGACCCTGGGCAACCAGCTGCAGACAGAAAGAGACAGCAGAGATGATTTCAGCTTTGATTACATTCATTCATGAAATCACAAAGCTCCCGTCCAATCAGCACTCAAGACAACAGCCTCTACAACAATAATCATCACCTTTATTCAACACTTTTTAAAACAAATGTATAAAGGTTGAACCAGGGTTAACCACCTGTAGAGAGAGAGACTTCTGTCTGAGGTTTCTGCCAAAAGAAATTAGGCTTTGTGACAGGTCATTTGAACTTTTTCGACATTTTATCCTCGCCATCGCACCGAATCCATCACCAATCGTCCTTTCGGTTACGTTTTTCAGTTTAAAAAGAAGCAATGTCCCCCGTACATTTTGTGTCTCTTTGTGGGATTTAACTTCTTTTTGTAGTCGTGGACTTTTAGATTTGGGGTCTCTGTGGTCATTTGGCGTCTCTTCGTAGTGGGTTTGCGTCTCTTTTTCACATTATTTGGTAAGGTTGTGCAAAAAAATCGATTCACATTCGTATCGCAATTCAAGCTCTACCGATTCAAAATCAATTCATAGAATAGTCTTTTTTTTTTTTTTTTTATTGTATGTCTACTGCAATCACATGGGAAAAGTACCTACATTTACATACTGTGAACCCCTATTATTTGGGACTGTTATTATCACCATATCTGCGTCTAAAAGGATGGAAAAGCTAGAGCAGATAATAAATACATAGCGTTAAAAAAAAGCTAAGAGACATAACTTGCTAAAGAAGTCCAACTGCCCCAAACGGCTGCATGGGGCTGCTGCCCCTAAACCTTATAATGGGATTTGACACTATAAATACAATTGGATTGAATTGAATTCAAACATTTCAGGACAAATAAAATCAGACAAGAATACAAAAGAAAATGGAATCAAATAGCCACCAATAATAGAAGATACAAAACAATCACAAAATAATAGAATAGGCCTAGTATTACTAGTATTATAGGCCTATTGTGGTAATATATTGTGGTAATGTAACAGAGTAATTGACGATTTTTCCTGTCGGTCTCCATCTTGTAGCAGCAGTTGAAGAGGAGGAGGTAAACCCGGGTGAAACTGGGTTTAAACCGGGTTAAATAAGGCGGAATCAGGACCAGTGTGAAAACAAAGAGAATGGAGATAACCAGTTAAACCCGCAACAACAACAGCATCAGCATCAGCATCAGCATCATCCAGAGAGGAGGAAATCCTCCTCCTCCACCTACTCTGGCTGCCATTTTACACACACACACACACACACACACACACACACACACACACACACACACACACACACACACACACACACACACACACACGCACACACACACATACACACACACATACACACACACTACATGTCATCACGCGACACGAAGCGTTGAATGTTTCCGGACAGTTTGTGTTTTATTAAGTCAGTTCTCCTGCAGGCAGCGCGCAGGGCTGACTCCCCCCGCACATCAACCATCCAATAATAGTCTGTTATTATCTCTAACGACTATTAGGCTATGTTTCACATCGATGACGACACAAATGCAAAACATAATAATAATAATAATAATAATAATAATAATAATAATAATAATAATAAAGAGATCTCCCTAATGTGTGAAGTCGGACTTTATAGTCTCTTAATTCTCCGTTAGGCTGTTGTGTCTAATCGTTAGTGATGATGGTAGAAATGTCTCCGCGCTGCGGCCCGACACCGAGGTGATTCACCGGGAGACGAAATACGAGCACGAATCCCCCCCCCCCGGTCCCCCCCCCTCCACACCCGGACGGGCCGCCCCGACATACGACACAAACACACCCCGGGCACCGAGCACGAGCATGCGGACAGAAGAAAAGCGAAAAATACGAAGCAGAATCATGGA
This sequence comes from Zingel zingel, assembly GCA_023566125.1. NCBI lineage: Eukaryota > Metazoa > Chordata > Actinopteri > Perciformes > Percidae > Zingel > Zingel zingel. Next base: position 3,020,605 of record CM042318.1, read on the forward strand.
AATATCATGTTTTGTACCTGGTTTACGACGTCCATCCTGCCGTGTGTCGAGAGGAGAGAGAGGAGATGGAGGGAGGATGGGTGAGGAGGAGGAGGAGGAGAGATATGGGGGATGGGGGGGGCATCTGTGGCGCGTCATTAATTTTTTATTTACTACGATTTATTTGTATTTAGCAGCCGCAGAGACAATAGGCGTTATTAATAATGAACACAGATGGGATGGAAGGGTTATTCATAATAATAATAATACATAATATGAAATATTTTGCTGTATTAATCCGTGGTGGTGTGGTCTAATGCATTGTAGTGGGTATACTGTACTGTATATGGGCCAGAATCTGCCTTTGGGGGAGGGGGGGAGCGGGGCATCTCATAGTGGGGGGGTCAGGGTGTCCTCCCCCAGGGAAGTTTTGGGCATCAACGACTTAATTTCCTGTATTCGGATACACTTAATGCACCAATTTACGGTGGGAATCAGAATAATTTGTTTTGGTGTTGCAGGTGCATGTCACACATTCTCTAAAATAAGTTAAACAAATGGGTTAAACAGAACAAACAATATAAGTATAAATATATGTATATATACATATAAACACACACAGAATGTATTATAAATAAGAGAGTAAGAATTAAGATATAAAGAGCCGATATGAAGAAGAAAAACAGATGACAATTCCAAATACATCAAAAATATAATAGAAAGTGTGTTGTTATGTGTGATTGGGCATTTTTAAGCAGGTATATAGGAAACCTGGAGCTTTCTTAGTGAGTATACCCCCCATAAAAAGAAGAAATAATTCAAGACATTGACTACAATATTCAAGACCTTTCAACAAAATAGTAACAGAATAGACAATGAGCCAAATAAACAGATGTATGAATGACAACACTGTTGGAGCCATTACGCAACTTTGGGGTGCGTGATACATCGACTCAATATCGCTATCGCAATATCACGTTGCGCAATATTATATCAAAAGTGTCGATAAGTAATGCAATATTCAGTTTATTTTGTGGAGCCGTCCGTTGGCTGTGTGGCTTAGTTGTGTTTGATTTAGAGCTTGAAACGCTGTAATGATCATGTTTCATTGGCCAGTTACCGTGCCACGTGCACGTGTTAGTGCACGTCAGCGCACGTGTCCACTACGTGACCAACCCTTTGGAGCGTACCACGTGTCCACTACATGACCAACCCTATGGGGCGTACCACGTGTCCACTACGTGACCAACCCTTTGGAGCGTACCACGTGTCCACTACGTGACCAACCCTTTGGAGCGTACCACGTGTCCACTACGTGACCAACCCTATGGAGCGTACCACGTGTCCACTACGTGACCAACCCTTTGGAGCGTACCACGTGTCCACTACGTGACCAACCCTTTGGAGCGTACCACGTGTCCACTACATGACCAACCCTATGGGGCGTACCACGTGTCCACTACGTGACCAACCCTTTGGAGCGTACCACGTGTCCACTATGTGATCAACCCTATGGAGCGTACCACGTGTCCACTACGTGACCAACCCTATGGAGCGTACCACGTGTCCACTACGTGACCAACCCTATGGAGCGTACCACGTGTCCACTACGTGACCAACCCTTTGGAGCGTACCACGTGTCCACTACGTGACCAACCCTTTGGAGCGTACCACGTGTCCACTACATGACCAACCCTATGGGGCGTACCACGTGTCCACTACGTGACCAACCCTTTGGAGCGTACCACGTGTCCACTACGTGACCAACCCTTTGGAGCGTACCACGTGTCCACTACGTGACCAACCCTATGGAGCGTACCACGTGTCCACTACGTGACCAACCCTTTGGAGCGTACCACGTGTCCACTACGTGACCAACCCTATGGGGCGTACCACGTGTCCACTACGTGACCAACCCTATGGAGCGTACCACGTGTCCACTACGTGACCAACCCTATGGGGCGTACCACGTGTCCACTACATGACCAACCCTTTGGAGCGTACCACGTGTCCACTACGTGACCAACCCTTTGGAGCGTACCACGTGTCCACTACGTGACCAACCCTTTGGAGCGTACCACGTGTCCACTACGTGACCAACCCTATGGAGCGGACTACGTGTCCACTACGTGACCAACCCTATGGAGCGTACCACGTGTCCACTACGTGACCAACCCTTTGGAGCGTACCACGTGTCCACTACGTGACCAACCCTATGGGGCGTACCACGTGTCCACTACGTGACCAACCCTATGGAGCGTACCACGTGTCCACTACGTGACCAACCCTATGGGGCGTACCACGTGTCCACTACATGACCAACCCTTTGGAGCGTACCACGTGTCCACTACGTGACCAACCCTTTGGAGCGTACCACGTGTCCACTACGTGACCAACCCTATGGAGCGTACCACGTGTCCACTACGTGACCAACCCTATGGAGCGGACTACGTGTCCACTACGTGACCAACCCTATGGAGCGTACCACGTGTCCACTACGTGACCAACCCTATGGAGCGTACCACGTGTCCACTACGTGACCAACCCTTTGGAGCGTACCACGTGTCCACTACGTGACCAACCCTATGGAGCGTACCACGTGTCCACTACGTGACCAACCCTATGGAGCGGACTACGTGTCCACTACGTGACCAACCCTATGGAGCGTACCACGTGTCCACTACATGACCAACCCTATGGAGCGTACCACGTGTCCACTACGTGACCAACCCTTTGGAGCGTACCACGTGTCCACTACGTGACCAACCCTATGGAGCGTACCACGTGTCCACTACATGACCAACCCTTTGGAGCGTACCACGTGTCCACTACGTGACCAACCCTTTGGAGCGTACCACGTGTCCACTACGTGACCAACCCTTTGGAGCGTACCACGTGTCCACTACATGACCAACCCTTTGGAGCGTACCACGTGTCCACTACGTGACCAACCCTTTGGAGCGTACCACGTGTCCACTACGTGACCAACCCTTTGGAGCGTACCACGTGTCCACTACGTGACCAACCCTATGGAGCGTACCACGTGTCCACTACGTGACCAACCCTATGGAGCGTACCACGTGTCCACTACGTGACCAACCCTTTGGAGCGTACCACGTGTCCACTACATGACCAACCCTTTGGAGCGTACCACGTGTCCACTACGTGACCAACCCTTTGGAGCGGACTACGTGTGTGCATATTTCAACAGAGTGACAGTGTGAGTGAAGAAATAGATAGAGACAACAAGACGGAACAAATCAGAGAAGAGAAAGAGGAATGAGTCCTTACCCCAAGTGAAGGAGTTCAAGTACCTTGGGGTCTTGTTCGCGAGTGAGGGGACAATGGAGCGGGAGATTGGTTGGAGAATCGGCACAGCGGGTGCGGTATTACATTCAATTTATCGCACCGTTGTGACGAAAAGAGAGCTGAGCCAGAAGGCAAAGCTCTCAATCTACCGGTCCGTTTTCGTTCCTACCCTCACCTATGGTCATGAAGGCTGGAGGTCATGACCGAAAGAACAAGATCCAGGGTACAAGCGGCCGAAATGGGTTTCCTCAGGAGGGTGGCTGGCGTCTCCCTTAGAGATCGGGTGAGAAGCTCAGTCATCCGTGAGGAGCTCGGAGTAGAGCCGCTGCTCCTTCGCGTTGAAAGGAGCCAGTTGAGGTGGTTCGGGCATCTGGTAAGGATGCCCCCTGGGTGCCTCCCTAGGGAGGTGGTCCAGGCACGTCCAGCCAGGAGGAGGCATCGGGGAAGACCCAGGACTAGGTGGAGGCACGTCCAGCTGGGAGGAGGTCTCGGGGAAGACCCAGGACTAGGTGGAGGCACGTCCAGCTGGGAGGAGGTCTCGGGGAAGACCCAGGACTAGGTGGAGGCACGTCCGGCTGGGAGGAGGTCTCGGGGAAGACCCAGGACCACGTGGAGGCACGTCCAGCTGGGAGGAGGCCTCGGGGAAGACCCAGGACCACGTGGAGGCACGTCCAGCTGGGAGGAGGCCTCGGGGAAGACCCAGGACTAGGTGGAGGCACGTCCAGCTGGGATGAGGTCTCGGGGAAGACCCAGGACCACGTGGAGGCACGTCCAGCTGGGAGGAGGCCTCGGGGAAGACCCAGGACCACGTGGAGGCACGTCCAGCTGGGAGGAGGCCTCGGGGAAGACCCAGGACTAGGTGGAGGCACGTCCAGCTGGGATGAGGTCTCGGGGAAGACCCAGGACCAGGTGGAGGCACGTCCGGCTGGGAGGAGGTCTCGGGGGAAGACCCAGGACTAGGTGGAGGCACGTCCGGCTGGGAGGAGGTCTCGGGGAAGACCCAGGACTAGGTGGAGGCACGTCCGGCTGGGAGGAGGCCTCGGGGAAGACCCAGGACTAGGTGGAGGGATTATATCTCCAACCTGGCCTGGGAACGCCTCGGGATCCCCCAGTCGGAGCTGGTTAATGTGGCTCGGGAAAGGGAAGTTTGGGGTCCCCTGCTGGAGCTGCTGCCGGATAAGCGGACGAAGATGGAATGGAAAAAAAAAGATGAAGACATGAAAGTGGGGACAGAGGGGGAATTGTTTTTGAATCAAAAATCGATTTTGAATTGAATCTTGAGCCTGAAAATCGACAATGAATCGAATCGTGACACTCATATTCGATATCGCAATATCACATTTTGTCAATATCGTGCAACCCTAGTTGGTGACAGTAATGCATATGGAGTTTTGTGTTTGATCACTGGGTGGAGCATTGCCTCCGAAAAAGCATAAATGTAATGAACAGCCAGAGATACGCAGGTGTGTGGCTAAGGGGAAAGCATACAGCTTTGCACCGTGTCAGCATGGCGTGTCAATATAGTGTTGGATTTGTGTTTAAAAGGAGATGAATGAAACATAAAATGGACTGTATTACCTGTGCTACGGTGAGCAGGCCGTCTTGGAATAAATGGGTCATTGCACTGAAAGATATTCAATGTATGGACAGTCCAGAACACACGTCATAGCAAGTTCTTCCTTTGTCCCTAATTGGCCTAATGTGGGAGTTATTAAAAGACTACAAACACCACAAGCCCATCGTAAACGTCTCTCCCCGGGGATTTATTTTCTCGAGAAACCAATCTGAGTTAGCAGTTTTAGTCATTTTCATCCTGAAAAACAACAAAATGTACCTGATAGACAAACTGCGGAGGAAGGTCTGGCTAGTCCACAGATGCATTCTGGGCTGGGATGAAAACGTGCTCTGATTTATTGGCATTTCTTTAAACCAATCACAATCTGTCTCTGTGTTGGCGTTCTAACCTCCGGCTGATTTGTGAGGACTATGGTTAACTGCTCCTCAGATCTCTGCAGGGTAAATCCAGACAGCTAGCTAGACTATCTGTCCAATCGGAGCTCTCTGTTGCACGACTAAAACTACTTCTGAACGTCCACACGTTCCACCAAAACAAGTTCCTCCCCGAGACTATTCAGCAGAGGCACCGTGGCTCCGTCCGGAGCTTAGCCCTGCCCAAGATGACTGTGATTGGTTTAAAGAAATGCCAATAAACCAGAGCACTTTTACTCCCATCCAGGAATGCTGTGTGGACTAGCCAGACCCTCCTCCGCAGCGCTGTGGAGGAAGGTCTGGCAAAGCGAGACTAGTGTCCACCTGATGAAGGTAAGCCCAATAATAGGCTTGTTCGAGATGAGCTGCACCTCGCCTGTAAAGTGGATGAGAGCAGGCGGCGGCAGCCAAGGGGCGGTGACAAAAAGCTGCAGTCAAGTCGGACAGTTTTCAGCCGATTCCAGCAGGAAGTCACAGATAAGCTCACATCCTGTTAGGTCAGATTCCGATAAAATGTTATCAGACCCATTACCTTGTATACAGTCTCCAGTTGTTTTTATTGTGACAGAGTAGCTGTCAAAATGCTCTACCAGCGATCTGTTGCTGATGTTAAACGACACACTGTAGATGATCTGTAATCTCTCTGACTTCAGCCACACAACATGTGTTCTGTACAGAATGAGCCTTTAAAGGGGCTCTAAGCGTTTTTTTAGGCTACAACATTTTTTGTCACATACAGCAAACATCTCCTCACTATCTGCTAGCTGCCTGTCCCCTGAACACACTGTAAAAAACATCTCACTATCGGCTAGCTGCCTGTCCCCTGAACACACTGTAAAAAATATCTCACTATCGGCTAGCTGCCTGTCCCCTGAACACACTGTAAAAAATATCTCCTCAGTATCCGCTAGCTGTCTGTCCCCTGAACACACTGTAAAAAATATCTCACTATCTGCTAGCTGCCTGTCCCCTGAACACACTGTAAAAAATATCTCACTATCTGCTAGCTGCCTGTCCCCTGAACACACTGTAAAAAATATCTCCTCACTATCTGCTAGCTGCCTGTCCCCTGAACACACTGTAAAAAACATCTCACTATCTGCTAGCTGCCTGTCCCCTGAACACACTGTAAAAAATATCACCTCACTATCCGCTAGCTGCCTGTCCCCTGAACACACTGTAAAAAATATCTCCTCAGTATCCGCTAGCTGTCTGTCCCCTGAACACACTGTAAAAAACATCTCACTATCGGCTAGCTGCCTGTCCCCTGAACACACTGTAAAAAATATCTCACTATCGGCTAGCTGCCTGTCCCCTGAACACACTGTAAAAAATATCTCCTCAGTATCCGCTAGCTGTCTGTCCCCTGAACACACTGTAAAAAATATCTCACTATCTGCTAGCTGCCTGTCCCCTGAACACACTGTAAAAAATATCTCACTATCTGCTAGCTGCCTGTCCCCTGAACACACTGTAAAAAATATCTCCTCACTATCTGCTAGCTGCCTGTCCCCTGAACACACTGTAAAAAACATCTCACTATCTGCTAGCTGCCTGTCCCCTGAACACACTGTAAAAAATATCACCTCACTATCCGCTAGCTGCCTGTCCCCTGAACACACTGTAAAAAATATCTCCTCAGTATCCGCTAGCTGTCTGTCCCCTGAACACACTGTAAAAAATATCTCCTCACTATCCGCTAGCTGCCTGTCCCCTGAACACACTGTATAAAATATCTCACTATCTGCTAGCTGCCTGTCCCCTGAACACACTGTAAAAAATATCTCCTCACTATCCGCTAGCTGCCTGTCCCCTGAACACACTGTATAAAATATCTCACTATCTGCTAGCTGCCTGTCCCCTGAACACACTGTAAAAAAAACGCGGTCTCTGCAGACAGCCCAGGCTCCACAAACGGCAACAAAAACAACTGGCCAACCTGCACCACCAAACATAACATACAGACAAGAAGGATTTGGGGGTGGGGGATGGTGTGCATGTGAAGGGAGTGGTGTGGGGAGTGGAGGAGAGGGGAGCATGAAGAGGGAAGTTAGCTAGAGGAGAGCTGTCCTAGACAACGACAACGACTGACGTTAGAATTATATTCTCTTGAATTTTGATATGGCCGACACGCGACCAAAGAGACGACGTTCCAATGTACAAATAGAAGGGCTTCCAATCCGACAGGTGGCGTTGTTTTTGCTGGACAGGTTGAGGTTGGTAAATCGGAAGGGGGAGGGGACGGGATGAGGAGGAGGGAGGGGCGAGCTGGTCTCCGTTTTGTTTGACAACACTTTGAACGTCAACAAGAAGTGACGTCACCCAACATGGCTTAGAGCGCCTTTAAATCTGACAAATAGCAATTAAAATCCCTCCGATTCAAAAACAATTAAAAGTTCATATAAAACGTGTTGAGTCGATTCTGAACCAATCAGCTGTTAGATCGGCTGAGAGCCAGAGGCGTTTCCCATCAAGCCCCTGGGCCTTGCAGTCGGTGGAAAGCAACCGCGGCGCCTGGCTACTAACTGCGGCCGCCTATCGTTGCCCACGTGTGCATGGCGTCAGAGCGAGTCGGGAGTCGGACACATATCTCACTGGCGTGCAACAGGCACCGATCGCCGGTGATCGATCCTGCGCTGGCCTGGCTCATCTCCAACGATCCTATTCTCTCTCTTTTAACGCTGTTCATAAACGTTACCATGACAACTGACAGTTAGTGACAGATAAGACTCATAGACATCACAACTGCACTAACTGCAACTTGCACAGTAGGTTTGTTTACCTACAGCTTTATCAATACTATTTAAACAGTTGTAAAGTTTTTATTTCCAACTTATAGATATTTTAATTTCAATTTGTTCTTATATTCTATCTTATTATTATTTCATGTATATTGTATCCTTTTACTTCATGTATATTCTGTATGTGTGATGTGTGTCTGATATTTTCCCATTTTTTTGGGACCAATACAAATCTATCTATCTATCTATCTATCTATCTATCTATCTATCTATCTATCTATCTATCTATCTACCTTATATTCCAGATTCCAGATGCGTATATATATATATATATATATATATATATATATATATATATATATATATATATATATATATATATATATATAGGCCTATTGTACACATATATAAATATCAACATGAATATATTTACATATTATTCACAATAACTAACAGTGCGTTCAGGCGCTCCTCCACAGACCACAAATTCAGAAATATCACAGAGAGACAAGCGGAAGCTAAGCTTTGTGTGTGTGTGTGTGTGTGTGTGTGTGTGTGTGTGTGTGTGTGTGTGTGTGTGTGTGTGTGTGTGTGTGTGACGTCAGATGACAGTAAGAACTTCACGCTTGCGTAGTTTAAACAGGAATTGAGGCACTTCAGTCAGCGCAGAGAAAGTCTTCATTCAGGACTTCCTGTGTAAAAATAAAAATAAGTCCTTACAGAGGCCGGACTTCAACATTTACTTCAACACGAGTGTGTAAACTATTATAAGTATTATAAAAAAAAGATGATTATTTTTTATTATTGTGATGATGATCATTTCTTGACGCAAAGAGAAAAATGATGAAAGATGAAATTATTATTTGAGTCGTTTATGTGTGTTGTGTTGCTGTACAGATTCAGTTCCTGTAAAAAGAAGTGCTTTGAGACTTGTTAGATTAGTTGAAGTATATATTGATTAAAGCCCCCTCCTATTAATTTATAACGAAATAAATTGTATCTTATTTGTTTATTGTCTCATATGGTTTTTAATATATAATATTTTATATATATATATATATATATATAGAAATAAATACAAATAAATATATACAAATAAAAAATAAATATATATATATATATATATATATATTTTTATATATATATATTTATATATATATAGAAATAAATACAAATAAATATATACAAATAAAAAAAAAAATATATATATATTTTTATATATATATATATTTATATATATTTTTTTTTATTTATTTATTTTATATATATATATATATATATATATATATATATATATATATATATATATATATATATATACATATATATTTATTTATTTATTTTTTATTTGTAAATTATTTGTAAAATGTTAAGTGATATAAAAATGATGAAGATGTTTTTGTTTTGAAAGCATTGAATATAATTAATAAAAATAAAATCAGACGCCGGCTTTTATTGTGTAGGACTACTAACCGGAAGCGGCTCTTATTGCAGTGATTTTAAATGGCTCGAACACAGTGTCCGGAAGCAGCAGAGGAGCTGAACGTTGAGGATTTTGACAGAGTTATTTAAAGTTGTT
>CM042318.1:3035201-3037701 GCA_023566125.1 Zingel zingel
GTTCTCAGGAACACGTTACGGTGAACTATTTTAGTCCAATATGAGATCGGATTCTGAACGAGCCGCCACGACAGTCTGGCTGTCAATTTCCGGAGAAAAAAGACCCACGTGACGCGTTCGTCCAATCAGCTGCCGGTTTTCATTTTCTGGGAAATAATCAGACTGTTAATGGAAACAATACAGAGCAGCTCCGCCTGCTGTTATGGAGACGTATTACGTCTCGCGCACGCGCAGAGCGTACGCTCAAGTCGGCGTCTCTTCGGTGAGTTCTGAGGCACTTTTTGGACCTCGGGGAGACTGATCAGTCCGACGGTCGGCTGTCTGGTTGGTGTGTAAGCACCTTTAGGGCTAATGTTGGTGAACGTTAGCTGACGTTAGCTTCTCTGTGTCACCAGATCTCGCGAGAGTTTGTTCCTGAGACAGAAACAGATCTCAAACGAGGTTAATGTTCTCCTGATGTGTCCGTCTGACTGTTCTGGAGAGATGTGGCTTGTTGAAGAATGGCTCCAATATTTACTTTGGTGACTACAGGGCGAAAGAATCGCTCATAATCTGTGTTCACGTTCACTTCTCCCGTTGGGATCAATGCACTCAGGACGTCCCGCTAGTCTCCTAAAGAGGCCTGGCGGCGGACTAACCCACGGGACACACAGACAGGAAGTTACTCTGAGTCAGAGCGCCTCGCTTCTAACCCGTCTCTGGTGTAACTAACTTCTTTTAGCGTGTGCGTTAGCGCCATCCTGTGGTGTTCAGAGGACGAGGCACTGAAGCAGCCGACAGTGTTGGAAATAACAGATTCACATTTCCTTTTTGTTTTAATGTAGCGTGTTTAGCACGGTAAACAGTCAGTTTAACTTGAGCTCCGTTAGTAGGGGACTTAGAACACTCTTTTATAGACACCCTGCAGCCAATCAGAATCGAGTATTCACCCAGACCATGATATGATATTATATATAATAATAACTATCTATCTATCTCAAAATCTTGTGTTCTTTATTCAGTAGATAAAGGAGGAGGAAGAACGCTCCCTCGACCGGCCCCCGCCCCCCCCAGATCTGAAGTCCGACCTCCACCAACCCCTTGAGGTAACACACACACACAGAAACACACACACACACACACACACACACACACACACACACACACACACACACACACACACACACACACACACACACAGAAACACACACACACACACACACAGAAACACACACACACATACACACAGAAACGCACACACACACACACACACACACACACACACACAGATATACACACACACACACACACACACACAGAAACGCACACACATACACACAGAAACACACACACACACACACACACAGAAACGCACACACATACACACACACACACACACACACACACACACACACACAGAAACGCACACACATACACAGAAACACACACACACACACACACACACACACACACACACACACACAGAAACGCACACACATACACACAGAAACGCACACACACACACACACACACACACACAGAAACGCACACACATACACACAGAAACACACACACACAGAGATACAGGCACACACACAGATGCAGACAAACACACACCCACACACACACACACACACACACTGCAGGATGTTAATAATATATGACGATGATGATGTCGTCCCTCAGGCCCCCCCGGTGGTGGCGAGCAGTAGCGGTGTGATGTGCTGGTCGTATGAAGAGGTGCATGCTGGGACAGCGGGGGTTCTGCCCCTCCCTGCAGGTGGGGGAGGGGGGGTTTGGAGTCGTGTACCGAGCAACTCTGAGGAAAACCGACTGTGCTGTCAAGAGACTCAAACAGGTCAGCCAATCACAGCAAAGAGCAGACATGCAGCCTTGAGCAACAGGATGTGATGTCACGTGCCTGATGCAGCTAATCTATAGACCCAATCACAGTGTTTGTTTACAATAACTTCCGGGTAGAAGAACTCCTGTGTCCCGTACAAACAGTTGAACAGCGCGGATCAAACTGGGGACGAGGAAGAACTGGTTATCTCCGTGTTTAACTAGATATCGCTAAACGTTACATTTACGGATGAAAATGACAAAAGAAATGAACAAGTTTGCAGATTTCACGTATCTAAGCAATTCAATTTGTCTACCAGGAAGGGAATTTTGCGTTAGCGCAACGTCACGTGTACACAGTGTGATCATTTAACACTCAACATGGTGATGAAACAGGTTAATAACTTCTAGCTCGAGTTCCACCGTTAGCCGTACACCGTTAGCTGAGGTTAGCATAACAAGTGGATTGGCTGTGCCTCAAAGCGCCTACTTCCACACTTCAAACACTTAGCTGTAAGTACATCGTGGAGATAACGCAAAAAGTCAGAGCACTGAAAGTACCCGGATGACCCCCTAAAAACGGTCAAAAAGTTCAGCGTGGAACGATGGACACTACTCGCACTAAACGGGCGCCATCTGGACTACAAAGCAGAAAGGGGAGGGACCAGGGACGTCGACA
>CM042318.1:3045201-3055201 GCA_023566125.1 Zingel zingel
TAACACAATCTGTTCACGGATGAGTTATCCGTTACAGTTTTATCCAGGTTACGGTTAGTAACGTCTCTTCATGTCATTCTGATCAAATAGCTGCAGTTCCCCCCCACATAATTACGTTCTCTTGATTAGATTTGTATTGGGAGCTAACGTTAGCTAGCTAGTTGACCAGTTGGCGAGCAAGCAAGCTCACATTAGCCAGCAGCTACAATCACAATTCCAACGTATCGTCTGGGTACCGTGTTTAGAGGGGTCAAAGGTTTTATGACGCTACTGACAGGCGACTAAATGAAAAGTCCCGTGTCATTAAAATTAAATAACAGATTTCTCTGGGTCTGAATGTTGTTGGAAACATTTAGGATAGCGTAAGTACACAACTCAATAAAATATATAACATAGGTATAGTCGTTTTTAGACGAAATGTTACATATTGTTAGCCTGGATGCCAGCCGAACTTAGCCCCGCCCACAACATTTGAGGTCGGGAAGTCCGGTCTGGACTTGATCCGTTATGGAGCAACTATGCTCCAACCAGAGCTGTTTGGACCAATCAACTTGTCAGGGCGGGCTTCATACGATGATGGAGAGATGATCAACAGTAACGTAATCAACCACGTCACCAAAGAGCGCTCGGGTTGAATTCAAATTCGTTTTGTTGCTCTGATTGGTTGTAGGTCTATCCGTTGCTCTTATTAGTTGTAGGTGCTCTGATTGGTTGTAGGTCTATCCGTTGCTCTGATTGGTTGTAGGTCTATCCGTTGCTCTGATTGGTTGTAGGTCTATCCGTTGCTCTTATTAGTTGTAGGTGCTCTGATTGGTTGTAGGTCTATCCGTTGCTCCGATTGGTTGTAGGTCTATCCGTTGCTCTTATTAGTTGTAGGTGCTCTGATTGGTTGTAGGTCTATCCGTTGCTCTTATTAGTTGTAGGTGCTCTGATTGGTTGTAGGTCCATCCGTTGCTCTGATTGGTTGTAGGTCTATCTAATTGAGTGCAGAGGCATTTTCTTTCCACGCCCCATAATCCCAGCCCAAAGGAGCCGTATCAGACTCATATTCTGAGTATGACCACGTCAGGCTAACGTATTGTACCTTTAAGCCCTAAATTGAATTCAGTAATGAATCATGGGGTGTTTGTTGGGCTGTAATGACCAGCGCAGCCTCCGGTCTTCTTTATACCTCATGTCTGTTCTCTTCGCAGGTGTTTGACAAACTTCAGGATGTCAGCGCCACCTTGAGGAAGACGGGCTCCCCCTCCCCCTCCCTCCCCAGACCCCCCCGCCCCCTGGACTCCAGTGTGGGACGCCTGTCCGACCAGCTGTCCAAACTGGGCCCCCTGGAGGACACCTACCAGCCCGCCGCGTCCTCTCAGGGCTCCTCGTCTTTCGGCTTCCTAACCCCTCCTAACCCGCTGCACTCCTCCTCCTCCCTCCCCCCCTCATCTTTCTCCTCTTCCTCCTCCTCTTCTTTTGCCGGTCCGTGTGAAACCGACGAGAGTCGAGGCTTCTCCCAGTACGACCTTCGCTCCCCGTTCAGATCCAGCAGGACCAGCTCTGGGTCTCTGTCTCCGTCCGCCAGAGAGCGGTCTCCCCGCCCCGCCCGGCCCACAGAGACCCCGTCGAGCCAGCCTTCTGTCCCCACTGAGGACCAGTACAACTTCCTTCCGCAGTCCAGCAGTGACAGGCCAGGGGCCGGGGCCGGGGCCCGCCCGGGATCAGACACTAAAGGGCAGAGCACAGCCGGGATCTATGGCATCCCAGAATGCATCTCTCCCGTGGGGCCCTTGAAGTCTGCGTCCCCGGAGCCCTCAGGTACTTCAGCAGCTCGTTAAAGGACGTTTTACTTACCATGAATTCTTTAATAAATGTTTTTTTATTTTACAAAAGGCAGTCCCTCCAGAAAAACGTGATTATGCGATCGCATAATTCAACGCATAATCCGCCAAAGTCCGCATATTCATGCGGGGGGGGCGGCGTATTTGAAAAATACGCCGCACTTTCGCTGCATAAATTGGCGATTTCAGCGCAAAATATGCGGGGCTTGCATGATTTAATAATCCCCGCATTTTTTCGTTACAAAAAAGTCCCACATATATCTCAGCAGAAAGTTGAAAAATGTTGCGTTAACTTCACACAAGAGCAGCCGTTTTCCCCTGTTGCCATGGGAACGTTATGAAGTGACGTTATGAAGTGACGTCATTACGCGACGTGAACATCATCGAAAAGCTGCAGACCCCGCGATGAAGCCACGATGGAACCGCCGTTTTTGCAAGTTCCCGCAATTTCATCGCATAAAACTGCATAAATATCCCGCATATTCCGTCGTATTTTTTAAGAGAACGTGCCATAATCACGGATTTTAGCCCAAAACAATCACAAAAAACTCGTAACTCGTGCATTTTTCTGGAAGGACTAAAAAGGCTTTAAAAAAAAAAAGTGAATTTGTTTTGGAAAGCAAGTAGTCTCAGTACACTGAGTACGTTTACATGCACACTAATATTCAGAATCAGAACAGCGTTACCCTTACGTGGAATTTGCCTTGTTGTTGCAAACATAAACAAACTTATTAAACATTAATATAAGAGAAACAAATACATACAAAATAACTGTTGATGAGAAAAAAGAGGCTGAATGGGTTGAGTGCAGATTGTTCTGAATTTGATATACAGTACATCATGTGAACAGCATATTCTGTTGGATATTCTGAATAAGATCTCTGTACAAATTAAGCATTTTCTGATTTTAGAAGCATTCTTTGGACATTCAGAATCTGTGTCTCAATCAGGGTTTTTACTGCAGTTTGGGACAGTTTACGGCCTCTTGCCTGTTTACGGCTTAAGGCTGTTTTAAGCTTCTGCGTCAACTCCACGCTGTCGCTCCTACGGCGTCGTGACCCTTTCAGAGTTCTGCGTTGGGGTTGCTTTGCATCGCGGTGCATTTCATCGCCATAACGCTAGGGGGTGATAAGTCTGAGGTTATCTGCGAGGTGTCTGCCCGCCAGTTTATGTTATGTTAGCAAGCTAACTTTAGCACAACTACCCACAAAGTACTGCTTGCTGGCGAAGTGCTAATTTCAAATGTTACTGACATACAGACACTTTACAGACGGATAACCGCGTCATTGTAACCAAAATATGTCTGAGAATATTTGCAAAGCTGATGTCAGTGAACTAGCATGTTGCTACTCCCCACAGTAGCTGCTGGAAACACGACTATCAACACAGGACCAGTTGACCAATCGACGCAAAGTTACACATTTCTGGAGGTGCAGGGGGAGCAACGGCGGAGGGTCGGAGAGGGGTTCGGGGCGACGTAGAGGGGTCTGTGGGGTACGCCGTCGATTCGACGCAGAAGCATAAAACAGCCTTTACGGTCAGCTCTGTGCTTTGCTATGGTTACTGTTTACGAACCAACCGGCCGACAGTTTGAAGGGCTGCTGGAGAGCTACACGGCCAGAAGAAAAGTAGGACGAACACAGCTACTTTTAAACATGATCAAAGACTTGGATATCATATCAACAGGTTTCGGGATGTGAGTCGACCTTTTCTAGAAGCTGGTTGAAGGAATGAAAGAGGGAGGCTGCGTTCACACGCTCAGACAAGTCCTCCACCGCTGGAAACTGCACAGCTGCATGTAAACGGGAATATTAGGGGAATGTTCACTTTCATTAGCCACAGCTTAGAGGAATATTGTCTTTTTCCGAATTAGGGCAAAAAACTGACTATTATGTGCATGTAAACGTAGTAGGGTTGGGTATCGTTTTGTTTTTTTTCCGATTCCGGTGCAAAAACAATACTTTTAAAACGGCGCCGGAACCGATACTTCAAAAATATTTTACAATAACTTTGAATGCACCACAAGGCTTACTACTTTCAAGTGAATGCAACGTCTGTGTTTTTCCGACAGCGGCAGCTGCAGACTGTCACCTTTACACCGTTTAGCTGTCAGCATTTTAACCGTGTTTAATCCAGCTGCTAGCTAACGGTAGGCTAACGTTAGCTGCTGCCAAGTGTTGTGGTAACTAGCATCACGTGCAGCGATGCTTCCGTTGCCTCTAACGTCTGTTTCAGAGCATCAGAGAGCAGCGCAAAAGGCATTCAATTGGCACCGAAATGAGGCACAGAAATCTGGGTTGCAATTCAGTCCACCAGATACCGGTCGTTCAGGCACGTATTACGTATACGTATTAGCACCGGGTTTCAGTACCCAACCCTAAAACGTAGCCACGTAGCTCACTACATCTTGTGAGATGCTTTTTTGACACACTTGTTGACTTTTCATAGAAATTATGACGTGTTTAAATGCATCTAAAACCTCATCTGTGTCCCGTGTGTGCTCAGTCCACATGAATCCCAGCAAGCAGCGTTTCCTGCAGAAGAAAACTCTGTACGAGGAGGGAAAGATCCAAACTCCCGAGCTGCTGTCGTCTGATGACCTCTGTACGTAAAACACGGAGATAGCCTACTTCACCATCTTTAATCCTTGATTGTAATCCATCTTGTTTCAGAATCATCTCTTTTATCGTGAACGATATGATGCTGCACACCCGCTAATCATTGTATGCCTCTCAATTTACCTCCTCGCATCATCACATGCCTCTCAGGCTACATTTACACTAACACGTAACAAATATATTTGGCTACGTTTGCGCCTCGCGTACCCACTACTCGGGCGTTTCCGAGCACCTAAAACGGTGTTAGTGTGAAGTATAGATCCGCCGCCCAAGGCCAGATTTAAAGGCGCCACCTGAACGCCAGCTGCACTTTTTCCAAACGGCTTTCCTGTTCTCTTCAAAGTATGACAAGGTCCCAAAAAAGGTCTTTAGAAAATCCACACAGAGACAGAATCAGAATCAGATACGAAAAGGGAGTTTTAAATGTGCTCGAAAGAATTCAACACACAAGAAATCTGAGTAAGTTCCAGAAAGCTTACTAAATAATTCCTTTGTCTGATGCCCGTCTGCCAAAAAAGAGACTTTCCCCAATAGAATTCCACCAATAATAATTTTCAGGACATGCTATTTGTGAATCCAATTGGGTACCTCAGAGTCTAAGGCCCGCCTTCTCCGGATTGTCTTCCTGGTGAAGTCATGATGCTGATATAGCTTGTTTTTAGCTGAATCCACATTTCTCAACCCAACGCCTAAGGCCTTGGCGCTGTGTCAGTCTCTGCTTCTGTGGCCGTGTAGCAGTAGGCTCGTTGGAGATGAACTGCACCTCGCCTGTGAAGTGGACGAGAGCAGGCGGCGGCGACGGCAGCCAGGGGCGGTGACAAAAATCCGCTCTCAAGTCGGACAGTTTCCGGCCGATTCCTGCAGCCTTCAGGCTGAACAGGAAGTGGCAGAAACACTGTGGTTCGATTCCGATTTAATAAATGTTATCAGACCCATATCAGCTCCTACAGTCTCCAGATGTTTTAATTGTGACAGAGTAGCTGTCAAAATGCTCTACATGCGATCTGTTGCTGATTTTAATTAACAACAGACTGGAGATGATCCGTGATCTGATCAGATGTAGTCTCTCTGACTTCTAAACGTAACTCTCAGCCTCACAGCGTGTGTTCTGGTCAGAATGAGCCTTTAAATCAGACAAATAGCAGTTCAAATCCCTCTAATTCAAAATCAATAAAAAGTTTATATAAAACGTCATCATGTTGAGTAGATTCTGAACCAATCAGCTGTTAGATCAGCTGAGAGGCCGGCGTTTCCCAGCATGCCCTGGGTCCGCCTGGCTCTTGCAGTCGGTGGAGAGCAACTGCGCTGCCTGCGTCTCAAACCTGCGGCCGCCTTGATCTCGTGAGGTTAGCGTTGCCCACGTGTGCATGACGTCAGAGCGAGTCGGGATCAAGTCGGACACAAATCTACCCAGCATGCATTGGGCGGCGATCGCCGGTGATCGATTCTGTGCAGACCTGGCTTATCTCCAACGAGCCTACTGACTGAAGGTGGCACAGGGGGGCCCAATGGTCCCACAGCCCTATGGTCCCACAGCCCAATGTTCCCACAGCCCTATGGTCCCACAGCCCTATGGTCCCACAGCCCAATGGTCCCACAGCCCTATGGTCCCACAGCCCTATGGTCCCACAGCCCTATGGTCCCACAGCCCTATGTTCCCACAGCCCTATGTTCCCACAGCCCAATGGTCCCACAGCCCTATGGTCCCACAGCCCTATGGTCCCACAGCCCAATGTTCCCACAGCCCAATGTTCCCACAGCCCAATGTTCCCACAGCCCACTGTTCCCACAGCCCTATGGTCCCACAGCCCTATGTTCCCACATTTCTAAGATTTTTTTTCAAAATTAGGCCCTATGTTCCCACATTTCCTTTTTCATAAGTGTGTATCAGATTGTATCCCCCTTTCTCCCAATTTGGTAGCCAAACACCCAACCTATTATACAGTAGCAATGGACTACAGATGTAATGTAACCCTAACCCTAACGTAGGGCCTAATTTTAAGAAAGATCTTAGAAATGTGGGAACATAGGGCTGTGGGACCATAGGGCTGTGGGACCATAGGGCTGTGGGACCATAGGGCTGTGGGAACACAGGGCTGTGGGAACACAGGGCTGTGGGACCATAGGACTGTGGGAACATAGGGCTGTGGGACCATAGGGCTGTGGGAACATAGGGCTAACCCCATCTGCTTCCTGTTTACACCGACACACATGCCGTGTGTGTGTGTGTGTGTGTGTGTGGTCACGTGATGTCAGACGTGTTAATATTGACGCAGAATAGTTCTGCTGCTGGAGCTGTAACTCTTGTGCGGACGGAGATCGTTTTTTTTTTTTTTTTGTTTTTTTGTCTCCAAACGCCGCTTAAATATGAAAACGTAGCAGTGTAGCTGTAGCCTCTCGTCTCATGTCTCAGCTGATCTCACTCATCTGTAATCTCGTGTCTCATTTCATGTTCCCACTGTGGCGTCAGACGGAGGGAGGAGTTCTGACAGAGGGCCGGAGGAGAGCGACGAGCTGGATTACCTTCCTGCTAAACACGACTGACCCAAACCGCCCGCAGCCGCTGTGAGCCGTTTCAGAGTCCGGCTCCCTCATTTCTCCCCCTGGATCAAGATGAGGCACGGGTGCCGCCATCCTGATCACGTGCACACACCTATGCGTGCGTGCGCACCGTGAACTTCAACTGGCTCAAGCAAACACTTTTCACAAGCTACGTATTTAAGGAGACCACTAAAGTAAAATCTCAGTACTTATTTTTTTTAGGTTCCTGTAATAATCTGATGATGTCTGCACTGTTTTACCTGCTGAGCTAAAAATCCATGATGAGATGTAACGTTATTTTAGGGAACCATCGGTAGGGGTGGGACTCACGGGGTACCTCACGGCTCACGGTACCGATAATATCACGATACAGCAGTACTGTGATAATCAGTATATCACTAGACAATCATATGATGATACATCACGATATCGCTCTAACTATGAATACTAACAAGAAAAGGTCAAAGGTGCTGTAGGTAGGATTGTGAAGATCCGTTTGAGTTAACGTTATTTTAGACTGAATCAAGCTGTCAGCTAGCGGTTAGCCCAATTAGCTGTTACGTTAGCTAACGTTAGCTTCCCGGCAGAGGCTAACGTCAGAAGCGTGGAACAGATCGTGATTTGTGCAGTGTCGTAAATCCTCGTGACGGATCGTGCAGGCAGCACAGATCAGATATATATATATATATATATATATATATATATATATATATATATATAGATAGATAGATAGATAGATAGATAGATAGATAGATAGATAGATAGATCATATAGATAGATCATATAGATATATATATAGATAGATATATCATATAGATATATATATATATATATACATATATCTAGATATATATATATATATATATCTAGATATATATATATATATATATCTAGATATATATATATATATATATATATATATATATCTATATATATATATATATATATAGATATATATATATATATATATATATATATATATATATATATATATATATATATATATATATATATACAGTGAGGAAAATAAGTATTTGAACACCCTGTTATTTTGCAAGTTCTCCCACTTGGAAATCATGGAGGGGTCTGAAATTGTCATCGTAGGTGCATGTCCACTGTGAGAGACATAATCTAAAAACAAAAATCCAGAAATCACAATGTATGATTTTTTAACTATTTATTTGTATGATACAGCTGCAAATAAGTATTTGAACACCTGTCTATCAGCTAGAATTCTGACCCTCAAAGACCTGTTAGTCTGCCTTTAAAATGTCCACCTCCACTCCATTTATTATCCTAAATTAGATGCACCTGTTTGAGGTCGTTAGCTGCATAAAGACACCTGTCCACCCCATACAATCAGTAAGAATCCAACTACTAACATGGCCAAGACCAAAGAGCTGTCCAAAGACACTAGAGACTAAATTGTACACCTCCACAAGGCTG
This sequence comes from Zingel zingel, assembly GCA_023566125.1. NCBI lineage: Eukaryota > Metazoa > Chordata > Actinopteri > Perciformes > Percidae > Zingel > Zingel zingel. The sequence goes on from CM042318.1 coordinate 3,053,633, forward strand.
GAAAGGGCTACGGGGAAATTGCCAAGCAGCTTGGTGAAAAAAGGTCCACTGTTGGAGCAATCATTAGAAAATGGAAGAAGCTAAACATGACTGTCAATCTCCCTCGGACTGGGGCTCCATGCAAGATCTCACCAATGTGGGGTCTCATTGATCCTAAGAAAGGTGAGAAATCAGCCCAGGACTACACGGGAGGAGCTGGTCAATGACCTGAAAAGAGCTGGGACCACCGTTTCCAAGGTTACTGTTGGTAATACACTAAGACGTCAAGGTTTGAAATCTTGCATGGCACGGAAAGTTCCCCTGCTTAAACCAGCACATGTCAAGGCCCGTCTTAAGTTTGCCAATGACCATTTGGAAGATCCAGAGGAGTCATGGGAGAAAGTCATGTGGTCAGATGAGACCAAAATAGAACTTTTTGGTCATAATTCCACTAACCGTGTTTGGAGGAAGAAGAATGATGAGTACCATCCCAAGAACACCATCCCTACTGTGAAGCATGGGGGTGGTAGCATCATGCTTTGGGGGTGTTTTTCTGCACATGGGACAGGGCGACTGCACTGTATTAAGGAGAGGATGACCGGGGCCATGTATTGCGAGATTTTGGGGAACAACCTCCTTCCCTCAGTTAGAGCATTGAAGATGGGTCGAGGCTGGGTCTTCCAACATGACAATGACCCGAAGCACACAGCCAGGATAACCAAGGAGTGGCTCTGTAAGAAGCATATCAAGGTTCTGGCGTGGCCTAGCCAGTCTCCAGACCTAAACCCAATAGAGAATCTTTGGAGGGAGCTCAAACTCCGTGTTTCTCAGCGACAGCCCAGAAACCTGACTGATCTAGAGAAGATCTGTGTGGAGGAGTGGGCCAAACTCCCTCCTGCAGTGTGTGCAAACCTGGTGAAAAACTACAGGAAACGTTTGACCTCTGTAATTGCAAACAAAGGCTACTGTACCAAATATTAACATTGATTTTCTCAGGTGTTCAAATACTTATTTGCAGCTGTATCATACAAATAAATAGTTAAAAAATCATACATTGTGATTTCTGGATTTTTTTTTTTAGATTATGTCTCTCACAGTGGACATGCACCTACGATGACAATTTCAGACCCCTCCATGATTTCCAAGTGGGAGAACCTGCAAAATAGCAGGGTGTTCAAATACTTATTTTCCTCACTGTATCTAGATATATATATATATATATATCTAGATATATATATATATATATATATATATATATATATATATATATATACATATATCTAGATATATATATATATATATCTAGATATATATATGATATATATATGATATATAGATATATAGATAGATAGATAGATAGATACATACATACATACATACATACAGTATCGATACTTTGCCCCTCCCCTAACCATCGGACATGCTTGGAAGCAAAAGAAACAATATTTACTCGTTTGAACAGCCACAAAATATCAGGCCGCTGCCTGACAACAATCCTGCTGTAAAGATAACTGGAATGGGTCAAAAACTAGACGTTCAGATACCGATACCAGTATCTGAAAAGCATCCGATACCGCCTTAAATGCTGGT
>CM042318.1:3060201-3110201 GCA_023566125.1 Zingel zingel
CTAGTAACTAAAGCTGGAACAGATTAATGTAGCGGAGTAACTAAAGTAACTAGTAACTAAAGCTGGAACAGATGAATGGAGCGGAGTAACTAAAGTAACTAGTAACTAAAGCTGGAACAGATGAATGTAGCGGAGTAACTAAAGTAACTAGTAACTAAAGCTGGAACAGATGAATGGAGTGGAGTAACTAAAGTAACTAGTAACTAAAGCTGTAACAGATGAATGTAGTGGAGTAAAAAGAACAATATTTCTCTCTGAAATGTAGTGGAGTAGAAGTAGAAAGTGGCATGAAAAGATAATGCAAGTAAAGTACAAGTACCTCAACATTTGGACTGGAGTGCAGTAATGGAGTAAATGTACTTAGTTACATTCCACCGCGGTTTTAAAAGAGTGACCAAACATCCCTGGTTAATGCTGATGAGTTACACCTGTAATGAACACGACTGTTTGCGTCTAACCAATAAGAAAGGAGGTCTTGTGACTCTCGACCAATCAGATTCCGCGGTTCCTTGTCGCCTGTACCTCGAGTATAAAAGGCCTCGCTGAAGGCAGGCTGCAGCGTCTCATTCAGCACTCCTAGCGGTGCAGCGGGGAGGTTAAAGCAGCTTCTGGCGCCGTAGATCAGATCAGATCAGATCAGATCAGCTCATCTCATCTCATCTCATCTCAGGAACCATGGTGAGTACGGACTAGCCCTGCATCCGGTCTCCTGGAGTCTGGGGTCTGGGGTTGTCCCGAGGTCCTGCCTGTATGAAAGGATGCTGTTCACGCCAATGTTTGCGCTCGGGGAGGGTGTGTTGTTGGGTCTTTGTAAATGAGAGTGGTGTAGACGGAATATTTTGTATTCAACCAGTCCACAGTGTTGCCAACTTAGCGACTTCGTCGCTATATTTAGCGACTTTTCAGACCTCCTTAGACGCTGAAGTTGGCATCCGATTCGCAGCTTCCGATTCGGCAGTTAAGGGGAAATTTAAGGGGAACTTAAAACTGTCCGATTCAGCAGGGAAACACAATTTATAGAGACTGGTCCTCCGTTTACTGAACCTCTTGCTGAAGTGAATGAGTGTTAGTCATTAAGGTCAATTATTAATTATGTCTAAAACACAGAGATTTGTGAAAGCCTTATTGTCTTTATGAGAAAACAATAAAGGGGATTTCACCGTTTTTTTTCATATGTAGACCACATTGGACCAGATCTAAAACCACAATACGTAGACCTGTCAAATCTGGACTACTTTATCCCAGAGAGTCTAAGGAGTCTTAAAAACAGATTTCAGATTAGTAATGCTTTTATCTTATTGCCACAGCATGGCCTTTGCTAATTGACATTTAACGTAGAAGTCCTTGTCTCTCTATGCCATTTCTTATACCCATGAGCAGGTCTTCCTTCTCACTTCAAAAGAAAAGTAGAAAAAGTTATTTTTACCCTTTGGAAATCAATCAAAATATCTTCAGTGAGTCAGCATGCTCAACACCAGGGCCTCTCCTAAGAGGAATGCAGCCATTATGAATGGGTTTGAATACACCTGTGCTTCTCCTAGTATGACACACAGACACTATATAAGAAGGTATGACATGTCTGCCATGAGAAAGATCTATAGAAGGCGTTTTTACCCAGGCATTTCAAAGTAATACGTTTTAAAGCTATAATTGCAATACTGTAAAAGACATTTTTGCTGGAGGTTATACAGCCCGTTCCTGCTTGCAGCTTCTGTAGGGCAGTGTGCAAACTGACCCAATTAGGGTGAAGTAGTAACTAGGAGTGCAAAATTCCAGGAATTTGCAAAGTTTTTTTTATTTTATAAACTATTGCTATTAAATGTGTGTAATTGTATATCCCACTAACTATAGTAAATCAAAATTCAAATTAACTTTCATGGAAAGTTTCTGGAAATTTCCCTTTGCAACCCTAGTTGTAACTGTATAAAAGTATTGTAACGTTCCTGTTTTTCCTCTGCCTGACACACACACACACACACACACACTCTATTTGATTATATTAATTATTTAGGTGCTGCAGAGACATCCCAGCCTGTAAGCGGTGTCCTACGGTCTAAAGTTTTGTACAGATCCTCAGAAAAGTCACACTATAATTTTTAATAACTATACAAAATGATCACTCTCTAATATCGTGAGTCCTATTGCAATATCAATCAAAATAATCCCAATTAGTCTCGTATCGTGCAGCTGTTAATCTGAAACGGATTCAATTTAAGAAGTGTGTAAATGTGCAGCATTGTTGGTCATCTGGTCATGACGAGTGTCTTTAGATACTTTTAGACCTTAGATTTGAGTTGTCTTTAACATGTGGTCATCTCAAGCATCGTATTAGACACGGACGCAAGGCATAGCTGGCCGACAGTGTAACTAAGTAGATTTACTTCAGTACAAATGTTGAGGTACTTGAGTCTTTTCATGCCACTTTCTACTTCTACGCTGCTACGTTTCAGAGAAATACTGTACTTTTTACTCCACTACTCATCTGTTACAGCTTTAGTTACCTTACACGTTAAGATTACTGCACACAGAAGACATGTAGTTCATAACATCTGATGTTTGATTATAAAGTTAACTAGTCAACAATATAACGGCTACAAGTCCAGCTGAGAGGATCAGACCATCACACACACAACTGGTTGGATCCTTAATACTTTCTACAATGTTTTAATATCTACATTTTCCTGATGATACAGACTTTTACTTGAGTAACATTTTCAATGCAGGACTTTTACTTGTAACAGTATTTTAACAGTGTATTAGAACGCTTACTGAAGTAAAGGATCTGAATACTTCTTGCTCCACTGCTGGTAAATGTTAAACTTTCTGTCTTCCTCCAGCGGGAGTGTATCTCGATGCACGTTGGCCAAGCCGGTGTCCAGATTGGCAATGCCTGCTGGGAGCTCTACTGCCTGGAGCACGGGATCCAGCCGGACGGACGGATGCTGGACAAGACGGCCGGCGGAGGAGACGACTCCTTCACCACCTTCTTCAGTGAGACCGGCGCTGGGAAGCACAGCCCCAGGGCCATCTTTGTGGACTTGGAGCCCACCGTCATCGGTAAACTCATTCAATATAGAGATGCCAAGGTGACCAACGTGGCCGTCACGATACGGAAAGCTGAGTTTGTTCTGAACATTTTGATATGAAACACACAGGGATCAGTTAAATGCGAATTTTAAGATATGTGAAAATGCCCTTAAACCTCAGATTTAAGGATCGTTGAAAATATTCTGTACTGTGACTTTGATACTGTTTCCTAAACTAAAGTGTGAAATATAAAATATGACTCTGTAGTGAGGCTACGGGATGTCAGCCCTACTGGGCAGCAAATTCTTGTGATCTACATTGATCACAAACACTAACTATGCATATTAATATTTTCAGACGTTCAATTTACATTGCATTGTGAGAGGAGCTAGCCCCAGTCAAGCTACCGTAGTGGGAGAACGCGTTTGAAGCAGCCAGGCAGGGAGGGAGGGCCCAGTCAACATGAAATAAAATCCTAATGTGCAATTTAGGAATATGCTATATTCATAGAAATGATAAATTGTAGATATTTAAGAGTCAAACCCTTGCGTGACTTGTGATCTGTCTCAGATGAGGTGCGAACCGGGACTTACCGCCAGCTGTTCCACCCCGAGCAGCTGATCACCGGCAAAGAGGACGCTGCCAACAACTACGCCCGCGGACACTACACCATCGGCAAAGAGATCATCGACATGGTGCTGGACAGGATCCGCAAACTGGTGGGCACCTTGATGCAGAGATGGGATCTATTGATACTCCTTTTTAAATTAAATATCTATCTCACTGCAGCGGTGGAATGTAACTAAGTACATTCACTCAAGTACTGTACTTCAGTCCAAATGTTGAGGTACTTTACTTGAGTCTTTTCTTTTCAGGCCACTTTCTACTTCTACTCCACTACATTCATCTGTTCCAGCTTTAGTTACTAGTTACTTTAGTTACTCCGCTACATTAATCTGTTCCAGCTTTAGTTACTAGTTACTTTAGTTACTCCGCTCCATTCATCTGTTACAGCTTTAGTTACTTTACACATTAAGATTACTGCACAGAAAACGCATTTAGTCTATTCTGAAGTCAACTGGTCAACAATATAACTGCCTACAAGTCCAGCTGAGATAATTAGACTATTAAATAGACAACTGTTTGGATCCTTTACTCTTTCTACAATGGGAGGAGTGGTCTTTACTTTGATACTTGCATTAAAGTATCTGGGGGTTTCCTCTGGTTGCTCTATTTTAAAGACATGCGTGCTAGGTAACGAGTACTACAGTTAAAAAATGAGCCGTCTCTTACTCTGCATAAACAAATGTTGGGTGATGTGCGTTGTCCCATCTCCGTCTCTCTGTCTCTGTCCCCAGGCGGACCAGTGCACGGGCCTTCAGGGCTTCCTGGTTTTCCACAGCTTTGGCGGTGGCACCGGCTCTGGTTTCACCTCCCTGCTGATGGAGCGTCTGTCTGTGGACTACGGCAAGAAGTCCAAGCTGGAGTTCTCGGTCTACCCGGCTCCCCAGGTGTCCACGGCCGTGGTGGAGCCGTACAACGCCATCCTGACCACCCACACCACGCTGGAGCACTCGGACTGTTCCTTCATGGTGGACAACGAGGCCATCTACGACATCTGCCGCAGGAATCTGGACATCGAGCGCCCGTCTTACACCAACCTGAACCGGCTGATCAGTCAGATCGTGTCCTCGGTCACCGCCTCCCTCCGTTTCGACGGTGCCCTCAACGTCGACCTGACAGAGTTCCAGACCAACTTGGTGCCGTATCCCCGTATCCACTTCCCCCTGGCCACCTATGCCCCTGTCATCTCGGCCGAGAAGGCTTACCACGAGCAGCTCTCGGTGTCCGAAATCACAAACGCCTGCTTCGAGCCGACCAATCAGCTGGTGAAATGCGACCCTCGCCATGGCAAATACATGGCCTGCTGCCTCTTGTATCGTGGCGACGTGGTGCCCAAAGATGTGAACGCTGCTATCGCCACCATCAAGACCAAACGCTCCATCCAGTTTGTGGACTGGTGCCCCACTGGTTTCAAGGTGGGCATCAACTACCAGCCGCCCACCGTGGTTCCCGGCGGAGACCTGGCCAAGGTGCAGCGGGCCGTGTGCATGCTGAGCAACACCACGGCCATCGCCGAGGCCTGGGCTCGCCTGGACCACAAGTTCGACCTGATGTACGCCAAGCGGGCCTTCGTCCACTGGTACGTGGGCGAGGGGATGGAGGAGGGAGAGTTCTCGGAGGCCAGGGAAGACATGGCAGCGCTGGAGAAGGATTACGAAGAGGTCGGCGCCGATAGTGTGGGGGAGGAGGATGACGGAGAGGACTATTGAGCAGGAATCTATTTGATATCATAATAAAGTTTTAGTTCACTGCACTATTGTTTGCTCTCTTTAATACACTCCTTCAACAGAGGTGTACACACTAGACAATGTTCCACAGTATTATGCAAATTATATATATATTTTTTTTTTCACAGATTTCCCTAAAATAGTCAATGCAAATGACAGTCAGTATAATTTTCAAGTCACCAACTGTCAAATTTCATTGAACAAACAATTTCATTTTTCCCCAAATAAACTCAGAATGCACTGTTCCACCTTATTATGCACAGTTGCAAAACATTTTATAAGTTATAAAAAAACTGAAAATGGTCACTTGCTGAATTTGCAGTATTGGTCATATTGACTGAAATCAAAAGAGATTTCAAACATCTTAACAGGGCCGGTTCCATGTTAACAGAGGACTTCTTTGATATCACCGTCAGTTCTTGCATCATTGAACTTGAGTTTATGGAGCGTTTCTGCTTGGCTTTCTCTGCAGGATGTCAGACTGGCCTCCCAGAGCGGCTGTCTGGATGTCAGACTGGCCTCCCAGAGCGGCTGTCTGGATGTCAGACTGGCCTCCCAGAGCGGCTGTCTGGATGTCGGACTGGCCTCCCAGAGCGGCTGTCTGGATGTCGGACTGGCCTCCCAGAGCGGCTGTCTGGATGTCGGACTGGCCTCCCAGAGCGGCTGTCTGGATGTCGGACTGGCCTCCCAGAGCGGCTGTCTGGATGTCGGACTGGCCTCCCAGAGCGGCTGTCTGGATGTCAGACTGCCTCCCAGCCTCAGAGCTTCAGCTTGAGGATGGTTGCAGTAAATGCATCCTGTTTTCACTAGGTGGTTTGTTCAATGACTTAACTTGTACCTTAACAGCTGGTGAATTGAAAGTTATACGGACTGTCATTTGCATCAACTACTTAGGAAAATCTGTAAGAATATAATTTGGAACACAGTGTACTCTGAGCCTCGGTTACAGGTTTAACATAACCTGTTTAGGTGCAGTCCCTAAGCCAAATTAATGTAACTTAAGACTCTGATCTAATGATTGAAAGACTTCTTTAGCAAGTTTGTCTTTAAGCTTTTTGAATTATCTGCTCTTGCTTTTCCAATGTTTTAGACAGACTGTAGTAATGGTCTAATGTGAAGAGTTTCAAAGCTACCACAAAGACACACATACCCAGAGAAGAAACCCAATTATGGGGAAGTTTGCCAAACGAGCACCAAGTCTTCCACAAAGCTAGGGGGATAACACTGGTTTGTCATTTAAAATATCTAAAATGCTTCTGACTTATGACTCTACTCTTGTAAAATCAAACTTGAATGTCAAATTGTTGCCGTATACAATTTGCAGATGTCACGTTCACTAATATGGGGATTTGGGCTCTGTGGGAGTTGCTGGAGAATAACCAAGGCAACAGTGGCTGTTCATCTTTTAATCTTTAAAGTAGTATATGTATATTCAGCTAAATGTGGATTATACAACTGACATGATGCCTCAGGACTCTGGTTGAATAAAGCCACTGTTATCTCAATGGGTAATTACAGCAACAACTGTACCTACTCTGCTGGAGCATTCTTTTTTACTACTATTTAACTTATTTTACTATTTACTTATTTTATCGTTCTTAATACATTCTGTGTGTATAAGTTTATATTGTTTATATTCTTTTTTATCCTTATATTTGAATGTGTGACATGCACCATGACAAATTCCTTGTATGTGCAACGTACTTGGCAATAAAGCCCTTCTGATTCTGAACAAAAGATGGCACCTGGTGGTGTGGTACATGCAAGTCTGGTTTAATTTGTATAGAAATGTGCTTTTGTTGGAATTGTAAGATTATATGATTATTAAAACTATGAGACCTGCAATAATGGTCAGAATATTTGACTTTCTCTGAAATAAAAGCATTTCTATAAACTCTACACATCTGGCTGTTGGTGAAGTTCAGTTTGACATCCCTGGTTTAATGGAAAGTAAAATCCTCAGGGGCAAAAGTCATTTCTTGGATATCAAATGCAATCTATTAAGACTGGCTATCATAAAGCATTGTTTGTCTTCCAGTTAAAAGACATCCATCAATACAAGACTTTAAAGGAATCTAAATATGCAGAATGACTTCTTTTCTTGGCTGTTGGACGTATTTTCAAATGTATGGAGTGATGAAAGATCCCCTCTTTGACTCTAGTATGTCAAAATGCAAGTAAGTATTCCCCCTAAGTAACCAAGACCTTCAGTCCAAATGTTTGAGGTACTTGTACTTTGAGTCTTTTCTTTTCATACCACTTTCTACTTCTACTAGCCAACAATATGACGGCTACAAGTCCAGCTGAGATGATCAGACCTTTAAACGCAGTAGTTGGATCCTTTACACTTTCTACAATGGGAGACTTTTGGCATTGAGTACTTTTACTTTTAATACTTTAACTACATTTTCCTGATGATACTTACAGACTGTTACTTGAGTAACATTTTCAATGCAGGACTTTTACTTGTGAAAGTTTTTTTTTTTTTACAGTGTGGTATTAGTACTTTTACTGAAGGATCTGAATACTTCTTCCACCGCTGAAAGTAGGCCTATTGAAAGTAAATGTGTACTCGATGAGAAGGAAAATCCTCACATTTTAGAAACTAGAAACGATCAAAAACAGTTAAAGCTGTTAACTAAAGCTGTCCGATTGTGTGTAGACACAGGTAACACACACACACACACACACACACACACACAGGTAACACACACACACACACACACAGGTAACACACACACACACAGAGGTAACACACACACACACACACAGGTAACACACACACACACGAACGCGTAATGCATGCACCTATAACACACACAGACACACACGAACGCGTAATGCATGCACCTATAACACACACACACACACACGAACGCGTAATGCATGCACCTATAACACACACACACACACGAACGCGTAATGCATGCACCTATAACACACACACACACACACGAACGCGTAATGCATGCACCTATAACACACACACACACGAACGCGTAATGCATGCACCTATAACACACACACACACACACACACACGAACGCGTAATGCATGCACCTATAACACACGCATACACACACAGACACAGACACAGACACACACACACACACACAGCAAGCTATATACAGCCAACTAAAGCAAAGTGTGTGTGTGTGTGTGTTAATGTGTAGGGTAGCCTAACTAGTAACTAAAGCTGTGAGATTAATGTAGTGGAATGAAAAGTACAATATTCCCCTCTAAAATGAGTATAAAGTCCGAAAGAAGAAATGTTAAATGGCCCAAAATCTCTAAATGGAAAATTATATTTGAGTGTCTCCGCATATTCGTTTCGCTGTGCTGACTGCCACCCTGCGGTGGATCTGTTAGCAGTTAGCCACCTAGCCTCTCTCTCTGCGCGTTGTTTGGTTGCCGTTAGCAGCAAGATGGCGGCTCCCAGCCCGGCGCACAGACCCTCTGCTCTTCACATTTAACAGCAGCTCTCAACTTCCACGGTACCGCCTCACACTGATGCATGGAGCGGCTGTGCAACACATCCACCCGCACCTGTCTTTCTGTTTTCTTTTGGTTTCTGTTAGCTTGAGGAGCTACCGACTTTGCACTAGTGTTCACCGGGCTAAAATGGCGGACTGCCTGCTGCAGTCTCTGGGCTAGTTAACACCACATTGGTCCCTGTTAGAACCACAGACTGGATCACCAGAACCCTAACCCGCTCTACAGGACTGAATCTGCCCGCAGGAACACACTGTGATTCCGTTAGAAAGAGCTAACTAAGGTTACGTAGCTTCTGTCAAATCAGCCGGCTAATTAGCATCAGGAGCTAGTTAGCAGGCCAATGCTAATCCTGAGTCGCTGCTAGCGAGCCGGAGACTTTAATCTTTCCGACTTCATTTTTATTATTTTTTTGTACCCTCACTGAAGACCGGGATACTCGGGCCCTGACAGTAGCGTCATGGCATCCGAACCCGCGGTGCTGAACCCCCGCTGGAAGCGCATCCTAGGCTGGACCGGGCCAGTTCCGCGGCCCCGGCACGGACACCGAGCCGTGGCTATCAAGGAGCTAATGGTGGTGTTCGGCGGAGGGAACGAGGGGATCGTGGATGAGCTGCACGTCTACAACACAGGTACTGGTACCAGTTTAACTATTTAAACCTCTATAAAGTACCGTAACGTTTGGACAATATGCACATCTAACGTAAAGCTAGCTAGCGTTATATGAGGAAGTGCTAGCTGTGCTACGTTTAGCTTCTGTTAATGCTAACTGGAAGCTAACGTGCTAATATCATTTGTTTATATATTGTATTATGTGTATGTGATTGAAAACTGATGCTGGCTGTTAGGAATCCACAGAGGGGGGTTAGCTAGCTATGCTAGGTTAGCTCCTGCTCGTTGAAGCTAACGAAGTATCCGCATGCTAACAGGATTAGCTGTTTAGCTAACAGAGCGGCCCCGGCAGAAACAGAGAGAAATGGCGCGTTTTAACTGAAAACAATGGCGACGTCACAGAGACACACCCCTCTGGTGCTGCAGCAAAAAGAGATGGAGACGTGGAAACATGAACATGTAAACAACTGATATGAAAACATTAAAATAGCCTTGAAAACAAACGTGAAAACTGACATTTACAATTTCACATGAAAACTGAATATTAAACCATGAAAGCTGACGTTGAAAACTGGCATTAAAGACAAATACAAATATAATACCATGATAACACATGACATGGACACATGCAAACTGACCAAATTACTGCAAAATGACTTGTTTGTTTTGTTGTTTTTGTCCTCCCTGCAGCTACCAACCAGTGGTTCATCCCCGCAGTGCGAGGTGACGTCCCCCCCGGCTGCGCGGCGTACGGCTTCGCTTGTGACGGGACGAGGCTGCTGGTGTTTGGAGGGATGGTGGAGTACGGCAAATACAGCAGCGACCTGTACGAGCTGCAGGTCAGTGAGAAACACCCGCCTGGGGGAACATCTGGGGGCTGGGGGAACATTTCATTTATTTCTTTTGCATTGACACTATCTTGCACTATGATACCATTGCACCTTTCTGCATTTTTTTTCCAAACCGCTCCTTTAAACATGCTACAATCTAACTTTACTGTAACTGTCCGTCCACACCGCCGCCGACTTGAGCTGCAAAGAAGCTCTGGCGCCCGGTCAGGACGCTGGTCAGAAAGTTCGGGGAAGCTGTTTGAGGCTTTGGCCGCTCTGACGTAGCAGCGTTCTATGTTCCATCAGGAGAAAGCTCAAGCAGCCGCTGCACGGCCAACACACACTAGAGACCGTTATAAATGAGCAGCCGCCAGCTGTTGATCCGTGCAGAACTTCACCGTGAGAGGACTGTTAGAGACCATGTGACCTGTTCACCGTGAGAGGACTGTTAGAGACCATGTGACCTGTTCACCGTGAGCGGACTGTTAGAGACCATGTGACCTGTTCACCGTGAGAGGACTGTTAGAGACCATGTGATCTGTTCACCGTGAGAGGACCGTTAGAGACCATGTGACCTGTTCACCGTGAGAGGACCGTTAGAGACCATGTGACCTGTTCACCGTGAGAGGACTGTTAGAGACCATGTGACCTGTTCACCGTGAGAGGACTGTTAGAGACCATGTGATCTGTTCACCGTGAGAGGACCGTTAGAGACCATGTGACCTGTTCACCGTGAGAGGACTGTTAGAGACCATGTGACCTGTTCACCGTGAGAGGACTGTTAGAGACCATGTGACCTGTTCACCGTGAGAGGACTGTTAGAGACCATGTGACCTGTTCACCGTGAGAGGACTGTTAGAGACCATGTGACCTGTTCACCGTGAGAGGACCGTTAGAGACCATGTGACCTGTTCACCGTGAGAGGACTGTTAGAGACCATGTGACCTGTTCACCGTGAGAGGACTGTTAGAGACCATGTGACCTGTTCACCGTGAGAGGACTGTTAGAGACCATGTGACCTGTTCACCGTGAGAGGACTGTTAGAGACCATGTGACCTGTTCACCGTGAGAGGACTGTTAGAGACCATGTGACCTGTTCACCGTGAGAGGACTGTTAGAGACCATGTGATCTGTTCACCGTGAGAGGACCGTTAGAGACCATGTGACCTGTTCACCGTGAGAGGACCGTTAGAGACCATGTGACCTGTTCACCGTGAGAGGACTGTTAGAGACCATGTGACCTGTTCACCGTGAGAGGACTGTTAGAGACCATGTGACCTGTTCACCGTGAGAGGACTGTTAGAGACCATGTGACCTGTTCACCGTGAGAGGACTGTTAGAGACCATGTGACCTGTTCACCGTGAGAGAACTGTTAGAGACCATGTGACCTGTTCACCGTGAGAGAACTGTTAGAGACCATGTGACCTGTTCACCGTGAGAGAACTGTTAGAGACCATGTGACCTGTTCACCGTGAGAGAACTGTTAGAGACCATGTGACCTGTTCACCGTGAGAGAACTGTTAGAGACCATGTGACCTGTTCACCGTGAGAGGACTGTTAGAGACCATGTGACCTGTTCACCGTGAGAGGACTGTTAGAGACCATGTGACCTGTTCACCGTGAGAGGACTGTTAGAGACCATGTGACCTGTTCACCGTGAGAGGACTGTTAGAGACCATGTGACCTGTTCACCGTGAGAGGACTGTTAGAGACCATGTGACCTGTTCACCGTGAGAGGACTGTTAGAGACCATGTGACCTGTTCACCGTGAGAGGACTGTTAGAGACCATGTGACCTGTTCACCGTGAGAGGACTGTTAGAGACCATGTGACCTGTTCACCGTGAGAGGACTGTTAGAGACCATGTGACCTGTTCACCGTGAGAGGACTGTTAGAGACCATGTGACCGGCAGGTAACGTTAACTGGTCCCTATACGGAGATATCATGAATGATAGGGAGCCCAGCGACGGTCATGATGAGCTGTTCCTCCTTTTTCTCTGAACTAATGTTGTTGTAGGAAGGAAAGTTTACATCGTATGTTTCTCCGGAATCAGCCAGCGAGAAGGACGTCTCTATTCTGATTGGTTGCTGGCGTTTGCCGCTGCTTGCCGCTGAACCGCGTCAGAGCTCATTACCATAAAGTTGACCTACTTTCAACTTTCTGATTGTCGCTCAAAACGCCCAAAACGCGACGCCGACAGAACAGCCGCTCCTTGCAGCTGAGAGAAGCTTCCGTTGAAAACGAACGACTTCCGGTATCTTTAGAAGCTCAAGTCGCCGGCGGTGTGTACGTACAGTTAGGGCACACTATTGAGATCTTCCTTTGTATTTTTTTAGGTATGTGTGCGTGGATGTCATGTCTGTGTGCCTATGTGTATGTATGTTGTGTATAAGCTATTGGACACCTTCATTTCCTTCAGGATAAATAAAGTATATCTATCTATCTATCTATCTATCTATCTATCTATCTATCTATCATACAGGAAAGTTAAAAGTAACATTAAGTTACAATATAAACGGGCCTGACTCAGTTTGAAAACTGGTTTCCAGCAGCTTCCTGTTCTGCAGAAACATAAAGCAAACACAGTTACGAAACTAGAAAGAAACATTTGTACGGGACATCAGCATGGGCTAGACAGACACAGACAACTAAAAACAACAATACAGGCAGTGCAAACAAGACTTGGACAATACCTGAAACAAATCAATGTGTACAAGTGTGACTGTTGAGGGAACAGCTTGTATGCCTTTTTGAAATATGTGATGGATGGTAGTGTTCTGATGTGATGGGGAATATCATCACAACATCTGGGGGCTGCTGAGTCACTATTTGTGTGTCCTTCAGGCGAGTCGTTGGGAGTGGAAACGTCTGAAGGCCAAAGCTCCAAAGAATGGCCCGCCCCCTTGCCCCCGCCTCGGACACAGCTTCTCTCTGATTGGCAGTTGCTGTTACCTGTTTGGAGGACTGGCCAATGACAGTGAAGACCCCAAGAACAACATCCCCAGGTAGGAAACCTCAGACTATCCTCAGTAGGGTTGGGTATCGTTTGGGTTTTCTCCGAAACTGGTGCTAAAACGATACTTGCACTTACTACGAAACGTCAGTTGACGACATTAAAAAACGGCTTGTTTATTGCTAAGGCCATATGCTCTATCGCTGTTAAACAACAAAAATAAGTACCTCTAGATGGCAGAAGGGTACTTAACAACAGCTCGAGTTTCTTGAGGTGCACTTGAATGCACCGTGAATTTACGAGGTGCAATTGAACGCACCAGTAAATCCTGTTGGTGCTGTTTCTCCGGCAGTGTCCATGGTTTCTCAAAGTGCAGCTAGTGTCCTCTGTGTCTTTAGCTGCAGAATGTTGGACGTCTCTGTGTTGGGATCCTAAGAGAGATGGAGCAGGGACCCCCTACTACATATATTGTATAAAATGAAGTTGCATAATAAACTGGGCCTACAATAATGTGTAGTGCTGCCTAAAGCCTTTTATACCTTTTTTGCGTAGAATATTAACCCTTGTGTTGACCTTGGGTCACGTTGACCCGTTTTAAATTTTTGTTTTATATCAGAAAATATGGGACGTAAAAATAAGCGCTGAAAATGTATAGAAGAAATTTTTTTTAATTTAAAACGTTGGAAAAAGCAAAAACATTTTTTTTTTTTCAAGGTTGAAGGGACCAACACAAGGGTTAAGCTATTCATATAGCCTAATAATTGTTGGCATGATTGTATAAGTAGTAGTATCTAGCACAGTGGACCCTTAGGACTGTGTATGTGAATGGCCTTAGTCGCTACCTTACCTATGGGCCCCTTAGCAGTGGGGATTTCTGTTTGCTAATAATGTCGGATTTCACTTTTTAACGTTTGAAAAAACTTTCAAAATTTAACAATAATTTGTAGGCCCCCCCCCCCCCCCCCCCGCACTGACTCCGAGGACATCCAGGGGCCCCGATACGATACGACATCATTACGATACTTGTCACGATACGATATTATTGCGATTTTAAACATATTGCAATTCATTACCTTTTTTCCAACTTCACATTTTTCCCAATTTCAAATGATGTCCCCAAATCAAAACTTTGTCAACATCTGTTTGATCTAAAAATATACATTTCTCTGTTTGTTCATCTCACTTCAATTTTATCGCTGCAAAATGGGATCGTCAAGCAGACAAACTGACCAACACATATATAATAATAGATCGATACTTGGCGTCTGTGTATCGATACAGTATTGCCATGGAAAATATCGCGATACTATGCTGTATTGATTTTTTTAAATTTTTTTCCCCCACCCCTACCGGACCCCCTGTTGAAGATCCCTGCGTTAGACCAGTTAGCTGTCAGCATTTTAACCGTGTTCAATCCAGCTACTAGCTAACGGTATGCTAACGTTACCTGCTGCCAAGTGTAGTGGTAACTAGCCTCACTTGCAGTGATGCTTCTGTTGCGTAACGTCAGTTTCGGCGCACCAGAGGGCAGCGCAGACATTTAAGTGGCACCGAAATCTGCGTTGACGTTCGATCCGGTAGATACCGGCTGTTTAGGCAGCGGGTTTCTTTACCCAGCCCTAGTCCTCAGGTACCTGAACCACTTCCACCGTCGGACCCAAAACTAGCTTATAGACGAGTAGCCTACCTGTTGTTCCGGTTTCAGAGCATCCCTTCTCTTTACCCGTCCCTCTCAGGTATCTGAACGACCTGTACAGCCTGGAGCTGCGGCCAGGCTCCAGCGTGGTCGGCTGGGAGATCCCGCAGACCTCGGGTCTGCCGCCGCCGCCCAGAGAGAGTCACACGGCCGTAGCGTCGAGCGGGCGCTCAGCCAACAGACTCATCATCTATGGAGGGATGAGCGGCTGCCGGTTGGGAGACCTGTGGGTGCTCCACATAGGTGAGACATGTCCGACAGGTGAGACGCGACTAATATTAGTAGTCTAGACGTGTGTTCTGATGGTTCCTGTTCTCTGATGGTGTCACAGACTCTCTGACGTGGAGTAAACCGGACCTTAATGGATCTGCACCCCTCCCCCGCAGCCTGCACTCTGCCACCACCATCAACAACAAGTAATACCACACACACACACACACACACACACACACACACACACACACACACACACACACACACACACACACACACACACACACACACACACACGTTGATGCGTCTTTTAATTTGACATTAATGCTGGAATCTCTCGTCTGTCTCTCTCTCTCTTTGCCTGTCTATCTGTCTCTGTCTGTCTGTCTGCCTGTCTGTCTGTCAGGATGTATGTGTTCGGAGGTTGGGTTCCTCTGGTGATGGATGACGTCAAAGTGGCGACTCACGAGAAGGAGTGGAAGTGTACCAACACACTGGCCTGTCTCAACCTAGGTACACACACACACACACACACACACACACACACACACACACACACACACACACACACCCCCTCAGGCTACATCTACACTACACGTTTTCATTTTTAAACGGCGCCTTGAGACAAAATCGATCTCCGTCCACACAAGACTTTTCAGCTCCAGCAGCAGAACTAATCTCCGTCCGTATTAACACGTCTGACATCACGTATCACATGACCATTCACACACACACTGGGCATGTGCGTGTCGGTGTAAACAGGAAGCAGATTGTCTGACGTTACTCTGCGGGTGTAAATCATGGATGTAGAAGTTAAAAATATAGAAAATACTTTGGAGAAAGAACAACCACGGTGGAAAGTAAGAGCAGAGATGGGAGTTATTATCTTGGAGCGAGGCGGAGGTGGAACGGTTACTGAAAGGTCTGGAAGCTCCCTAACCGATAAGACTGACTGTGTTTTAAACCAAGACGTAGTAGTGTGGATGTAGCCTGACTTATCAAAGATTAGTGATATGAGGAGGATGACACTGCTGCACCTGTCTGTCTGTCTGACTACCTGTCTGTCTGTCTGACTACCTGTCTGTCTGTCTGACTACCTGTCCGTCTGTCTGACTACCTGTCCATCTGTCTGACTACCTGTCCATCTGTCTGACTACCTGTCCATCTGTCTGACTACCTGTCCATCTGTCTGACTACCTGTCTCTCTGTCTGTCTGACTACCTGTCTCTCTGTCTGTCTGACTACCTGTCTCTCTGTCTGTCTGACTACCTGTCTCTCTGTCTGTCTGACTACCTGTCTGTCTGTCTGACTACCTGTCTGTCTGACTGTCTGACTACCTGTCTGTCTCTCTGACTACCTGTCTGTCTCTCTGACTACCTGTCTGTCTGTCCGTCTGTCTGACTGACTACCTGTCTGACTACCTGTCTGTGTGTCCGTCTGTCTGACTACCTGTCTGTCTGTATACCTGTCTGTCTACCTGTCTGTCTGTCTGACTACCTGTCTGTCTGTCTGTAGACACGATGTGTTGGGAGACGGTCCTGATGGACAGCGTGGAGGAGAACCTCCCCAGAGCCCGAGCAGGTCACTGCAGCGTGGCCATCAACTCCAGACTCTACATCTGGAGCGGCCGAGACGGCTACAGAAAGGCCTGGAACAACCAGGTGTGCTGCAAGGACCTGTGGTACCTGGAGACAGGTGAGAACCACTGCTACACACCTGTTACTGTGAACAAATGACATCACCACTAGAGCTGGAACAATTCCTCATTTTGCTGTACAATGTAATGGTCTCTGAATTAAAGGAACACGCCGACTTATTGGGACTTTAGCTTATTCACCGTATCCCCCAGAGTTGGATCAGTCCATACATACCCTACGTATTCCCAGAAGGCGAAGCACTGCTACCCGGGCGGAGTAATTTGCTCGGAAGTAACAACGGTGCTTTTCAGGTGTTGCACAAATCACTCCGCCCGAGTAGCAGAGAGTAGCAGTGCTTCGCCTTCTGAGAATGTAGTTCCCAGTAGGGCTGAAACGATTCCTTGAATAATTCGATTACAAAAAATCCTCGATGCAAAATGCCTTGCCTGGAAGCTGGGTTACATCAGCGTTACTAACGTTGTATCGCTGACGGACGGCGTTCCCGCTACTGTCGCTCACCAGACGGCTCCGTCTGCTGCTGGAGACACATGCCAGAGGTAACTAGTGAGGGCTGAGAGAAGAGACCGGCTGGAGGAGACCACAGGAAGGGTCCAAAGGTTGGAGTCAGTTCAGACACATGCCAGAGGTAACTAGTGAGGGCTGAGAGAAGAGACCGGCTGGAGGAGACCACAGGAAGGGTCCAAAGGTTGGAGTCAGTTCAGACACATGCCAGAGGTAACTAGTGAGGGCTGAGAGAAGAGACCGGCTGGAGGAGACCACAGGAAGGGTCCAAAGGTTGGAGTCAGTTCAGACGCAATTACAACGAGAACTCTGGACAGGGGGTCTACTGCAACATCAAACTAGCTTAGCACAATAATAGCACGACGTCAGAGCTTTAGCATCTCAACAGAGAACATGGAGTCTAACTTCATCATCCGTTCCACGAAGAGGACCGACAACAGCCAATCACAGAGTCGTATGGACGATGACATCACATCAGACACAACAACTACCAGAATCAGAGACAAGGAAATACGTAGTGGTGACCACGATCTGAGCTGATCAACAGCTGATTGTTGAGCATCTCTCTCTCTCTCTCTCTCTCTGTCTCTCTGTCTCTCTCTCTGTCTCTCTCTCCCTCTCTCTCTCTCTCTCTGTCTCTCTGTCTCTCTCTCTCTCTCTCTCTCTGTCTCTCTCTCTCTCTCTGTCTCTCTCTCTCTGTCTCTCTCTGTGTCTCTCTCTGTCTCTCTCTCTCTCTCTCTGTCTCTCTCTCTCTCTCTCTCTCTCTGTCTCTCTCTCTCTGTCTCTCTCTCTCTGTCTCTCTCTCTCTGTCTCTCTCTCTGTCTCTCTCTCTCTGTCTCTCTCTGTGTCTCTCTCTCTCTCTCTGTCTCTCTCTCTGTCTCTCTCTCTGTCTCTCTCTCTCTGTCTCTCTGTGTCTCTCTCTGTCTCTCTCTCTCTCTCTGTCTCTCTCTCTCTGTCTCTCTCTCTCTGTCTCTCTCTGTGTCTCTCTCTGTCTCTCTCTCTCTCTCTCTGTCTCTCTCTCTCTGTCTCTCTCTCTCTCTGTGTCTCTCTCTGTCTCTCTCTCTCTCTCTCTGTCTCTCTCTCTCTGTCTCTCTGTCTCTCTCTCTCTGTGTCTCTCTCTCTGTGTCTCTCTCTCTCTCTGTGTCTCTCTCTGTCTCTCTCTGTCTCTCTGTCTCTCTCTCTCTGTGTCTCTCTCTCTGTGTCTCTCTCTCTCTCTGTGTCTCTCTCTCTGTGTCTCTCTCTGTCTCTCTCTCTCTGTCTCTCTCTCTCTGTGTCTCTCTGTCTCTCTCTCTCTCTCTCTGTCTCTCTCTCTCTGTCTCTCTCTCTCTCTCTCTCTCTCTCTGTCTCTCTCTCTCTCTGTCTCTCTCTGTCTCTCTCTCTCTCGGTCTCTGTCTCTCTCTCTCTGTCTCTCTCTCTCTCTCTCTCTCTCTGTCTCTCTCTCTCTCTCTCTCTCTCTGTCTCTCTCTCTCTGTCTCTCTGTCTCTCTCTCTCTGTCTCTCTCTCTCTCTCTCTCTCTCTCTCTGTCTCTCTCTGTCTCTCTCTCTCTGTCTCTCTCTCTCTCTCTCTCTCTCTCTCTCTCTCTGATCAACGATCTAATAGCATAAGTGTAACAGAGCTGTGTGACATTATAATCAAATATATAAATGAAAATAGGTTGAGTATAACTAATATTTACATATAGGTCTAGTTTTGGTTGTTTAAAAACGTAAAAAAAAAAAAAAAAATATCCGATTAATCGATCGATAAAGTGCTAGATTAATCGATTACAAAGAATCGATAGCTGCAGCCCTAGTTCCCAGTTTGTATCCGGTTAGAAGACGGCTGTGTGTCATGTGACCTTGTTATTTGTACACGCTGTGACTCTACAAATCACAACATGGAAATAGGAACATGTTGGCGTTATTTTGTCACTTATTGGGAGCAGTAGGCTAGATGGAGCTGGTTACCTCCAGGATCTGTGCTAAGCTAGGCTAGATGGAGCCGGTTACCTCCAGGATCTGTGCTAAGCTAGGCTAGATGGAGCCGGTTACCTCCAGGATCTGTGCTAAGCTAGGCTAGATGGAGCCGGTTACCTCCAGGATCTGTGCTAAGCTAGGCTAGATGGAGCCGGTTACCTCCAGGATCTGTGCTAAGCTAGGCTAGATGGAGCCGGTTACCTCCAGGATCCGTGCTAAGCTAGGCTAGATGGAGCCGGTTACCTCCAGGATCTGTGCTAAGCTAGGCTAGATGGAGCCGGTTACCTCCAGGATCTGTGCTAAGCTAGGCTAGATGGAGCCAGTTACCTCCAGGGTCTGTGCTAAGCTAGGATAGATGGAGCCGGTTACCTCCAGGATCTGTGCGTCAGACAGCGTTACAGCACGCACGGAGATGAGAAGGGTATGTCTGGACTTATCTAACTCTGGGGGATACGGTGAATAAGACAAAGTCCCAATAAGTCGGCGTTTTCCTTTTTATTGCTATTAACAATATAATTGTCTCTTTCAGTCAAATTTTAAAATATTTATGTATTACTTTTTCAAACAAAGTTTTAAATGAATCCCAGGATCCATCTTTTGGTTATATTTCACTGTCATGTGACCCAGATAATGTAACAACACAAGTACACAGCCTATGAAGTCAACTACACCTCTTTATTATCATAAAACTTTATTTTTTATTTTTTAAATGAACATAACTTTGACCAAACCGTCAACAGTCACACCTCTTAGGCCCTTAGCTGCTGTTAGCAGTTGATTTGGTTAAACAAAGAAACGGTGATTACTAAAAAAAACACATTGAGATGTGACAATTAAATGAATACCTGTTCCAGGCCTAGTCACCACGTCTGTTGCTTCCAGCCCAAAGTTTTGGCGACTTCGTGGTCGTGCACCTCTGAACTTTTGCAGCTCTGCGCACGCTGAGCTTTCATTCAACACGGTCGGCTGGGAAGACTGGCCGAGTAGCTTCGCCTGTACAAACATAACCCGGCGATATTGTAGGGTTGACTGCTGGTGCTTTCACATGATAATCATCCTTCATAACCAGGAAAAGACCACATATTTAAAGCGTAACTCTCGCCAAAATGCAACCTAGGGTCTTTTTGTGAATGCGAGCGGAAAAACCAACGGCTAAAGTGAGTTGTCTAAAACATTTTTATAGTAAACTATAGGTTGAACACAACCAATGTTGTCAAAGTTTCCGTTAAGGTGTAGAGCCCCTGGTTATAGTATATATCTTGGTCACCGGTGGAGTTAAGGTGTAGAGCCCCTGGTTATAGTATATATCTTGGTCACCGGTGGAGTTAAGGCGTAGAGCCCCTGGTTATAGTATATATCTTGGTCACCGGTGGAGTTAAGGCGTAGAGCCCCTGGTTATAGTATATATCTTGGTCACCGGTGGAGTTAAGGTGTAGAGCCCCTGGTTATAGTATATATCTTGGTCACCGGTGGAGTTAAGGTGTAGAGCCCCTGGTTATAGTATATATCTTGGTCACCGGTGGAGTTAAGGTGTAGAGCCCCTGGTTATAGTATATATCTTGATCACCGGTGGAGTTAAGGTGTAGAGCCCCTGGTTATAGTATATATCTTGGTCACCGGTGGAGTTAAGGTGTAGAGCCCCTGGTTATAGTATATATCTTGGTCACCGGTGGAGTTAAGGTGTAGAGCCCCTGGTTATAGTATATATCTTGGTCACCGGTGGAGTTAAGGCGTAGAGTCCCTGGTTATAGTATATATCTTGGTCACCGGTGGAGTTAAGGCGTAGAGCCCCTGGTTATAGTATATATCTTGGTCACCGGTGGAGTTAAGGCGTAGAGCCCCTGGTTATAGTATATATCTTGGTCACCGGTGGAGTTAAGGCGTAGAGCCCCTGGTTATAGTATATATCTTGGTCACCGGTGGAGTTAAGGTGTAGAGCTCCTGGTGATACTGGGAGCAAAGTCTCATGTTGTGTCGAGCCTTCTTACTGTTTAAAAATATCTATTTTGAGGCTAGCATCAAAGTGCCCCTAGCTCTCCCATTCAGAAGGCCATTTGACCCAAAAACGAGAATACAGTACATCTTAAAAGTGGCGATTCCGTCCTAAATATGCTTTTAAACGAAAGTTTGACTCGGATACATTCACAAAAAGACCCTAGGTTGCATTTTGGCGAGAGTTACGCTTTAAATATGTGGTCTTTTCCTGGTTATGAAGGATGATTATCATGTGAAAGCACCAGCAGTCAACCCTGCAATATCGCCGGGTTATCGGCTTCGATGTATTTGGTCAAAAATATTGTGATATTTGATTATCTCCATAACGCCTACCTGTATTTGGAGGTACGTCAGTGTTGATCATGAATGTGTTTACCACTGTTGCCAGGCAGTCTGCTTTCCTTTACTACCACTCCCTAATTCTTCTTCTTCTTCTTCTTGTCTTGCTTATTGCATCCTCCTCCTGGCGTTTCCGAGAACACTGCAGCGAACAATGCGTTGAGCATAAGGCCGGCTGCACACTGGCTGCGTGGCGTGAGCGACGAGCGTGTCAGCTGCGTGGCGTGTCTGTTTTTATTTCGGCTCCCATGGTAACAGGTTAGAGCTTACACACTGCCTGCGTGACACGCACGTCTCAGGTGTGACTCGAGCCGCGCCGAAATAACATGCTAGAAATAGAACCGACGCCTATTATTCAAGCGTGTTGGAAGCGTTTCCAGGCAACATAGAATATGAAAAGATGTTTATATGTCATTTTGACATAAATACATTTAATAAATGACATGTTGATGTTTGGAAGTCTCGAGGTTTTGATATAAATGTCATTTAAAAATAAAATCAATTTTCAAATGTCGCACCCGTCAGTACAGAAGGAAATATTCTGGAGCCTATTTTGCCGTCAATCCTGCCGACGTTGTCTTTGCTGTAATCAGATCAGAATATATTCATGTTTATGTTTATGGGAACATCCATGTGTCCAGACAAGGCTAGCAGCAGCGCCGCTCGGACACGTTTCTGGTGTGTAAAGACGTAGAAAACGCCACGCAGCCGCCACGCAACAGAAACGCCACGCTAACGCCACGCAAACGCCACGCAGGCAGTGTGTAGCCGGCCTAAGTGTCTCCGTGCAAGCTCGCAGAGCACATGCCAGCCATCTGCGGAGGCCCGCGCCACGGTCACGCCTGAGTGTAACCGAAGCTTGACCCTGTCCCACGTGTCTGTCCTCAGAGCGTCCCTGCGCTCCCTCTCGGGTGCAGCTGGTCCGGGCCAACACGGCGTCTCTGGAGGTGAGCTGGGGCCCGTCGCAGACCGCCGAGACCTACCTGCTACAGCTGCAGAAGTACGACATTCCCACCACGCCTGCCTCTAGCCCCGCCCCCAACCCTGTCCCCACGGCCACACCCAAGAGCCCCGCCCCCGTCGCCACGGCACCGGCCAACCAAGGTGTCCCGCTGTCCGGCCTCACGCTGGTCCAATCCCCCGCTGCCTCCTTAGCCGCCGCTAAAGCACCAGGTAGGTTTACACACACAGAATCTGTGTCAGGGTTCAACGTTAAAGGACAATTCCGGCGCAAAATGAACCTAGGGGTTAATACCAGATGGGTACCGAGTCGACCGTTCTCTGGGATGTTTTCATGCTAATCTAATGCGTCTCTAGCTTGAAACAAGCTAGCGCGAACAGCTGATTAGCTGCTAACGCTAGCTTTCTGGGAAGAGGGTAAATCTCTATTTCTACACCACTAACAAGGCTCAAAATAACACCACACTTCCACGGTAGCATAATGAGGGTCCCTACATGTTTTTTGTCTTTATAAACTATATTTTTAATAAACTAACTGTACGCTCACAAAGTTCTCAATGCTTCGGTTAACATGTAGGGACCCTCATTATGCTAACGTTGAAGTGTGGTGATATTTAGAGCCTTTTTAGTGGTATAAATAGCATTTTTACTTTCCCTGTACCCAGAATACTAGCGTTGTAAGCTAATCAGCGGTCCGCGCTAGCTTCTTTCAAGCTATAAACGCATTCAATTAGCATGACAACACGTCCCAGAGAGCGACCGAGTGGATACACATCTGTTATTAACCCCTAGGTTCATTTTGCGGCGGAATCGTCCTTTAACAGCACTTAATAAAACATTGTAAACATCGGATTGTTATTTTCATATGTGGGGGGTGGCAGTAGCTCAGTCAGTAAGGGAGTTGGGTTGGGGACCGGAGGGTTGCTGGTTCAAGTCCCCATACGGACCAAAAGTATGGTGGTGGACTGGTAGCTGGAGAGGTAAGAAGACATCTGTGTTGCACCGGCTATTTTTTGTTACTTTAAACTTTTTGGTAACTTGGGCGAGTTGGTTGTATTAATTAGTTCCATATACAACCCTTACTGTTGAAGCCTGTGCGTAGAGCAGGTTGACCTGGATGTCCCTAATCTGTTTCCTGTATTTCTACAGCGGTCCTGAAGGTGGCAGCAGCTCCGGGGGCAACAGCAGGCGGAGCCTCCATCGTCACAGTGAGACAGGCCACGCCCAAACCCCAGGTCGCCCTGACGACACTTCCTGCCGGTGTTCGTATGGTGGTACCTGCTCAGGCCGGTCAGGGGACGGTAAAGACACCTTCATGATTCTTATCTCGTTTTAAACGCACATGTTGGTATGACACGGCTCCATCCTGGGGCCTTCCTCAGTGGATGGAGTCCAGTATTAAAGTAGATCGCTGCAGTCGCCAGCGGGGAAACGGGCTACAACGTAACGTTAAAGGCTCGGACACACCAACCCGACGGCCGACCTTCGGCAAGAAAAGGCGGTCGGACTGATCAGTCTCCCCGAGTTGGTCAAAAAAGTGACTCAGAACACACCGAAGAGACGAGATGTAATACGTCTCCATAACAGAAGGCAGCGCTAATCTGGATTGTCGCCCAAAAATGGAAACCGGCAGCTGATTGGACGAACGCATCTTGTTGGTCTGGCTGCCATAATGGCGGCTCAATTGGGAATCCGATCTCGTATTGGACTAAAATAGTTCACCGTAACGTGTTCCTGAGAACATGTTAAGAGAGAAATAGGCCGTGCAGTCGCTGAATCTGTCTTCATTTCAGATCAACTAAGGTCAGGTTAAAAGATTTTTGTCAGTTTTGAGAGACTCTAGTCACGCTCATCCCGCTCGTCATTTCTGGGTTAGCTCTCCACCAATCAGATTGGTCATTGAGTCCGACTGCCCGCCCTCCAACCCAGCATGTCAGGTCGGCCAAAATGAAGGCCGACGGCTCCTCGAACGGATGACGGCACGGAACACACTGAACAGACTCGAGTCACCGACCTTGCCAGACTGTCAGACGGCCGATTATCGGGTTGGTGTGTCAGGACCTTAACAGGCACTGTCAATTTACATCCACTTAAAGGTCCCGTGGCATGAACATTTTCACTTTATGAGGTTTTTTAACATTAATTTATGTTCCCCCAGCCTGCCTCTGGTCCCCCAGTGGCTAGAAATGGTGATAGGTGTAAACCGAGCCCTGGGTATCCTGCTCTGCCTTTGAGAAAATGAAAGCTCAGATGGGCCGATCTGGAATCTTCCCTTTATGACGTCATAAGGGGAAAGGTTACCTCCCCTTTCTCTACTTTGCCCACCCAGAGAATTTGCCCCCCCCCCATGAGAAAGAGAGAGAGAGAGACATCATGGCTTTGAAACGAGCAAAGTGGCAGTTGGTCAAGGCCACACCCCCACCCTCCACCTTGCGCCCCCCCCCCCCCCCTCTCCTCCTCAATAGCATTTAAAGCTACAGACACAGAAATGGCACATCCTAAGGAAAGCTCATTGTGGGACTGGCTCTAGTGGCTGTAATTCTGCACCAGGGCTGAATTTCAGGAAAGAGACTTCAGATACAGTATTAGGGGACCACTAAGGTCTATATAAAAGAGACTTCAGATACAGTATTAGGGGACCACTAAGGCCTATATAAAAGAGACTTCAGATACAGTATTAGGGGACCACTAAGGCCTATATAAAAGAGACTTCAGATACAGTATTAGGGGACCACTAAGGTCTATATAAAAGAGACTTCAGATACAGTATTAGGGGACCACTAAGGCCTATATAAAAGAGACTTCAGATACAGTATTAGGGGACCACTAAGGTCTATATAAAAGAGACTTCAGATACAGTATTAGGGACCACTAAGGCCTATATAAAAGAGACTTCAGATACAGTATTAGGGACCACTAAGGTCTATAAAGAGACTTCAGATACAGTATTAGGGGACCACTAAGGTCTATAAAGAGACTTCAGATACAGTATTAGGGGACCACTAAGGTCTATAAAGAGACTTCAGATACAGTATTAGGGGACCACTAAGGCCTATATAAAAGAGACTTCAGATACAGTATTAGGGGACCATTAAGGCCTATATAAAAGAGACTTCAGATACAGTATTAGGGGACCACTAAGGCCTATATAAAAGAGACTTCAGATACAGTATTAGGGGACCACTAAGGCCTATATAAAAGAGACTTCAGATACAGTATTAGGGGACCACTAAGGTCTATATAAAAGGCAGGCTCAGATTATTATTCTTATTATTATTATTATTATTATTATTGTCTGACATTTTGTTAAAGAGTAAGAACCTTTTTGTTTAACATGAAACAGCCCAGAAATCACCATCACCAAACTCCACCAGACTCCATGTAAATAATCAGGACTTTTATCATCGTAAAACACACTTCATTCAAAGTCGACAGAAACTAAATAAAACTATCAAAAGCCGTCTTGGTTCATCTTTCCACTGTTCCAACAATCACCACTCTGGTTTGGTTGAAGTAAACCCTTAATTCACCCATTTACATGTGGAGATATGCTGGCTCTATACACGCTAAAAGTCCTGATTATTTACATGGAGTCTGGTGGAAATATGCTGGCTCTATACACGCTAAAAGTCCTGATTATTTACATGGAGTCTGGTGGAGATATGCTGGCTCTATACACGCTAAAAGTACTGATTATTTACATGGAGTCTGGTGGAAATATGCTGGCTCTATACACGCTAAAAGTCCTGATTATTTACATGGAGTCTGGTGGAAATAGACAGAAGTGCCTGGGAAAATAGGGTGAAACTACCCTTTTAAATAAGTACGTAACTTCAGTTATGTGGATATATGACCACCTGTTATCACGGGACAACAAATGATAACTTATCAATCTCCAAGACAACTGAGCAACTCTGAGCTCTTTCTTACCTCCCTCCCCGTTTCCTGTCTGCTCTCAGCCAATAGGAAGCAGTCCTCAGATGAGCGGCATGGCGGCTCTGGCGGCGGCAGCTGCAGCGACTCAGAAGATGCCCCCGTCCACGGCGACGATGATGAACGTCCCCGCAGGAGCAACCCTAGTAAAGACGATGGCTGTGAGTTCAGGATCCAACAGTCTGCCGCTCAAAGTAGCTGCTCCAGTTACAATAAGACAGGCTAGGGGTCGACCCGTGCTGGCTTTTCAAGGCCGATACCGATTATTAGTAGTTAATATAACAGATATTTGGAACCGATATGCATTTACAGTGAAAATGAAAATATTTAAGTCAAAATCAAGATGTTGGAATGTTACGAACTCCAACACATACCTTTGTTTAAATGCCTTAAAGTGCTCATATTCTGCTCATTTTCAGGTTCATAATTGTATTTAGAGGTTGTACCAGAATAGGTTTACATGGTTTACATGGTTTCAAAAATCACCATATTTTAGTTGTACTGCTCATTGCTGCAGCTCCTCTTTTCACCCTGTGTTCAGGTCTCTGTTTTAGCTCCAGAGTGAGACCTCTCACTGCTGTAACATCTTTGTTGGCAGTCGCACATGCGCAGTACCTAGGTAAGGACTACTAGCCAGTCAGAAGCAGAGTAAGAGGGCGTGCCCTGACAGTACCTAGGTGAGGACTACTAGCCAGTCAGAAGCAGAGTATGAGGGCCCTGACAGTAGCTAGGTAAGGACTACTAGCCAGTCAGAAGCAGAGTATGAGGGCGTGCCCTGACAGTAGCTAGGTAAGGACTACTAGCCAGTCAGAAGCAGAGTATGAGGGCGTGCCCTGACAGTAGCTAGGTAAGGACTACTAGCCAGTCAGAAGCAGAGTATGAGGGCGTGCCCTGACAGTACCTAGGTAAGGACTACTAGCCAGTCAGAAGCAGAGTATGAGGGCGTGCCCTGACAGTAGCTAGGTAAGGACTACTAGCCAGTCAGAAGCAGAGTATGAGGGCGTGCCCTGACAGTAGCTAGGTAAGGACTACTAGCCAGTCAGAAGCAGAGTAAGAGGGCGTGCCCTGACAGTACCTAGGTAAGGACTACTAGCCAGTCAGAAGCAGAGTATGAGGGCCCTGACAGTACCTAGGTAAGGACTACTAGCCAGTCAGAAGCAGAGTAAGAGGGCGTGCCCTGACAGTACCTAGGTAAGGACTACTAGCCAGTCAGGAGCAGAGTATGAGGGCGTGCCCTGACAGTACCTAGGTAAGGACTACTAGCCAGTCAGAAGCAGAGTATGAGGGCCCTGACAGTACCTAGGTAAGGACTACTAGCCAGTCAGAAGCAGAGTATGAGGGCCCTGACAGTACCTAGGTAAGGACTACTAGCCAGTCAGAAGCAGAGTATGAGGGCGTGCCATGCTAGCAGCTAGGCGAGCATTATAACGTGTGTTCCAAAGTGACCACGTTTGTCTCTGAAGTAAAGGCTGGACTACAATAGAGCTGTTTGGAGCAGTTTGTGAACAGTGTTTTCTGTTGGAGATGGTAAGTCCCTTTGGGGGGGACTTTGGGCTTTTTCACTTTGTAAACCTATAACGTGCACAAAAAGATATATAACACAATAAAGGAAATAGGAAAAGCCAAAAAGCATAATATGAGCATTTTAAGTAATTTTAAGTAACTTTCAACATAACAGCCAGTAACAGAGAGTCAGATAGCGTTGTGGGCGGGACATTAAGTCAGACCTGTTCTCTTCTGTGTGTCTCAGGTGAGTAACCCGGCCACTCGGATGCTGAAGACCGCTGCCGCTCAGGTGGGCGGGACCTCTGTGGTCTCCACCCCCGGGACCCCCGGCCGGCCAATCATCACGGTGCACAAGTCGGGCACGGTGACGGTGTCCCAGCAGGCTCAGGTGGTCACCACGATGGTGGGTGGAGTCACAAAGACCATCACGCTCGTTAACAGTCCGCTCAGCATGGGCGGAGGCGGGACTCTGGTGAGTGATGTCACTTGTTGATACTTTTTACTTAAGTTAAGGATCTTAACACTTCCTCTGTCACTGCCTGCCTGGTCACTGGAGGAAAACTTTTTTGTCTACGTTTCAGATCGGTAACCTTGGTAACCTGGGGAAGATGATGACCGTGGTTCACACCAAACCGGTCCAGAGTGGAGCGCTCACTGTTCAGGCTGGGAGCAGCCCAGTCACCCAGATCCTCCAGGTACTGGTTACAGGTTAAAGAGGAACTTCGCCGGTTACAGCGTCTCGCATTTTTCTTACTCGGCACGCATTTTGACCCTTAAGTACGCTTGTACGATTCGCTGCTCTCTAGGTACGCATTTTGTTGGATCTTTCATTTCGCCGGTTTCAGTTTCTATGCAATCTACATCTATGACGTTGATTCTGCCGCTGAGCCACAGCGTGTAAGTGGAGTGAAAAGCTTTCGGCCAATCAAAGCGCTGCATTTTAACCCTCCGCCCACCTGCCCCTCCTAGACAAATGCTTTGCATGTTTAATTCAATTCAGTGTCTCAAGCGAGCCAGGCTGGCCGGATAACCGTAGGCTTGCATGCCATGGCTGAACCGCCTCAAAAAAAGGTTCGGAAACCTTCTTGACAGCTATCGGGAGAGACGGCTTTGAATCCACACGTCCAGGCTACCTCATCACGCGCTCTGCACCGTGTGCAAGACCGACCCGAAGGGGCAACAGTTAACGAACACAGTCCCTCACGCAAACACTGAGTCGGGTATGGCTGCAGCCTGGAGACCTCCCGTCTCATGCCTCCCATGTTCACTATAACGTAACCGTGACTTCATTTAGAAAATAATTCACGATGTCGTAGGCTATTCTGAACATCTGAGTTTACCGTTGGACGTGCCCAGGCATGAGACGGGAGGAGCATGAGACAGAGGTCTCCAGGCTGCAGCCATACACTCTTGCAAATACTCTCCGCCCACCCGCCGAAACATAATAATATTAAAAATAAAAGGATGATGAGAAAAAAACGTTCATAGTGTCAATATGCTAGCCTATCACACCCGCCATCCTCCCCAGGTGCTGGTTAACGTAAGATAAATGGAACCGTTTATGAACATAAATAATGACCTTGACATCATAACAGGGAGGCCAGCTGCAGTGGTGGAATGTAACGAAGTACAAATACTTCGTTACTGTACTTAAGTACATTTTTCACGTATTTGTACTTTTCTATCTGTATCTGTACTACAATCAATAGTGCATACTTTTGACTTCTACTTCGTTACATTTTGCAGCAATTATCACTACTTTCTACTCCACTACGTTTCTACAACGTTACGTTACATTTTCGTTACATTTCAGATCAGTTTTCCCCCGTGCCCAAACGTCTTCCTGACCGTGACATGTTGGCAGTCCGCAGGGAAGCCTTCAGCAGCGGCCGTCCAGCTCCCGGTGCCGCTCGCGATATTACAAATCCCACTACGGCCACGCCAAGACCCGCCCTTCAGTAGCATCTACTGGCCAGGCGCGTACCGCTCCCGGTACTACCGCTGCTCCCGGTACTACCGCTGCTCCCGGTACTACCGCCGCTCCCGGTACTGCTCCCGATACTACCGCTGCTCCCGGTACTACCGCTGCTCCCGGTACTACCGCTGCTCCCGGTACTGCTCCCGATACTACCGCTGCTCCCGGTACTGCTCCCGATACTACCGCTGCTCCCGGTACTACCGCTGCTCCCGGTACTGCTCCCGGTACTACCGCTGCTCCCGGTACTGCTCCCGATACTACCGCTGCTCCCGGTACTGCTCCCGATACTACCGCTGCTCCCGGTACTGCTCCCGATACTACCGCTGCTCCCGATACTACCGCTGCTCCCGATACTACCGCTGCTCCCGGTACTACCGCTGCTCCCGGTACTACCGCTGCTCCCGGTACTGCTCCCGATACTACCGCTGCTCCCGGTACTACCGCCGCTCCCGATACTACCGCTGCTCCCGGTACTACCACTGCTCCCGGTACTGCTCCCGATACTACCGCTGCTCCCGGTACTACCGCCGCTCCCGGTACTACCGCTGCTCCCGGTACTACCACTGCTCCCGGTACTGCTCCCGATACTACCGCTGCTCCCGATACTACCGCTGCTCCCGGTACTACCACTGCTCCCGGTACTACCGCCGCTCCCGGTACTACCGCTGCTCCCGGTACTACCGCTGCTCCCGGTACTGCTCCCGGTACTACCGCTGCTCCCGATACTACCGCTGCTCCCGGTACTACCGCCGCTCCCGATACTACCGCCGCTCCCGGTACTGCTCCCGATACTACCTCTGCTCCCGATACTACCGCCGCTCCCGATACTACCGCTGCTCCCGGTACTACCACTGCTCCCGGTACTCTGCTTGGTCATATGTGAAGCATCTGTTCACATAAGGTTAATATACAACCCGTATATTTCTCTCTCCCGGTCCTCCTCAGCTGTGAAGCCACGTACTTGTTGTCCAAGCCTGTGTGTTCTCCCTA
Source organism: Zingel zingel (assembly GCA_023566125.1). Lineage (NCBI taxonomy): Eukaryota > Metazoa > Chordata > Actinopteri > Perciformes > Percidae > Zingel > Zingel zingel. The sequence goes on from CM042318.1 coordinate 3,091,193, forward strand.
AATAAACGTGTGCTGCATTCACTGTCCCGTGGGAAATAATGCAAAGTCGAGCTTCATGCAGATCACCTGATAACCAGAATTGTAAGTCCGAATGTAAACCGGGCTACAGATGGTAAGCACAATTACATTAACCTAAAACTAACTTAATTAAAATGCCACAACCCATAGGCCTACTGCTTTTATTATTAGAATATTCATTCATTCATTCATTCATTCATTCAAACCTTTATTTAACCAGGATAAAAATTCCTTGAGATTACAGATCTCTTTTACCAGAGTGTCCTGGCAAGTGGCAGCAGCGTGATTTCAAATAAATACAAAGACAATAACAAAAACATAGACACACTTTCACTCATCATATTCAAACAACAATGTCATCATAAAAAATCTGGGTCCTAAATGGATCTAAAAACAACGACAGACAGACTGCCTTTCTGCAAGATCTTTTAAAAAGCCTTTAAAAGAATAAAATGAGACCAATTCCTTCAACTGTAGTTCATTCTGGAGCTGATCCCGTGCAGATGGTGCTGCAAAATGAAAAGCCTTTTTACCAAAGTCAGTGCAGCCTTTAGGGACTGACAATAAAAACGGATCCTGTGAACGCAAGTGATCTGTCCCGGCAGACCTCGGGAGGATGTAAGCTTTCAGATAAGGAGGAAGTAGTCCTAATACTGCTTTATAAATAAAAAGATGCCAGTGCATCCAACATCCAATATAGCCATTAAGAGAATAAATCGTTATGAAAGTACTTTTAATACTTAAAGTACATTTAAAATCAGGTACTTTTTACTTACTTTGCTTTTACTAAAGTAAATATATCTCTGGTTATTTGTACTTTTACTTAAGTACTGAGATTCAGTACTTCCTCCACCACTGTCCAGCTGTTAGGAGCTCAGTTAATGATGCATAGCATACAGCAGGGCTATTTGCTAGGCCAATGTGATGGCAACTGACATAATGCAATGTCACCCATGTCAATCTTTTAAAAGCCTATCTGAAAATATCTGACCCATGTTATCCATTAGACTATAATTGTGTCTCTGCCAGGCTTCAATCTTGTGCTTTTTTAGTAGTTGCTTTAGGCCTGTTTAAAGTTGCTTTATGATTAAATAATTACTTGGACTACTTCAGTAATCAGAAGAAGTCTGTGTGTTAACCTGGTCTGACTCTCATCTTTAACACAGAAGTACTTAGGCCTATGTATTAGCTCTCTCTGCCTCCTATTGGCTAGACTAACAAATATATGGGCATACAAAATTGGACAGGATATAAGAAAACATTTGTTTAGTTTCAGTACACCTACAGCCATTCATCCACTCCATTCCTCTACACAGTAATAACAATAATCTAGGAGGTAGTGATGAGCCAAACGATGTATTTTAATTTAATTACATATATCTAGTTTTCCTTTTGGTGTGTGTGTGTGTGTGTGTGTGTGTGTGTGTGTGTGTGTGTGTGTGTGTGTGTGTGTGTGTGTGTGTGTGTGTGTGTGTGTGTGTGTGTGTGTGTGTGTGTGTGTGTGTGATTTATAATAATATTTGTAACAATATGCAGGAATATGACCTACTCATTGTATCATAATCTCCCCCCTCTCCACCTACATTTTCTAGATTGCAGACACCATGTGTCTATTATGGTGTTAGGTATCTCATAGGTTTCTCACTGGCGGGTGGGCAACGGTGGAGCGTACATTGGCGGTGGGCTGTCGGATGTGCCGGGGGGGGAGGGGGGGGTTGTACTCATAAAATTTCCTCAAGGTTGGCAGGTCTGGACTAGCCTCACGTGGTCATACTCAGATTCTAGTCAGAGTGTGAGTCTGATTCTGCTCCGTTGGGCTGGGATTATGGGGTGTTTCAACCGAACAGGGAAAGGAAATGCCTCTGCACTCAATTGGATAGACCTACAACCAATCAGAGCAACAGATAGACCTACAACCAATCAGAGCAACGGATAGACCTACAACCAATCAGAGCAACGGATAGACCTACAACCAATCAGAGCAACGGATAGACCTACAACCAATCAGAGCAACGGATAGACCTACAACCAATCAGAGCAACAGATAGACCTACAACCAATCAGAGTAACAGATAGACCTACAACCAATCAGAGCAACGGATAGATCTACAACCAATCAGAGCAACAGATAGACCTACAACCAATCAGAGTAACAGATAGACCTACAACCAATCAGAGCAACAGATAGATCTACAACCAATCAGAGCAACGGATAGACCTACAACCAATCAGAGCAACGGATAGACCTACAACCAATCAGAGCAACGGATAGACCTACAACCAATCAGAGCAACGCATAGACCTACAACCAATCAGAGCAACGCATAGACCTACAACCAATCAGAGCAACGGATAGACCTACAACCAATCAGAGCAACGGATAGACCTACAACCAATCAGAGCAACGGATAGACCTACAACCAATCAGAGCAACGCATAGACCTACAACCAATCAGAGCAACGGATAGACCTACAACCAATCAGAGCAACGGATAGACCTACAACCAATCAGAGCAACGGATAGACCTACAACCAATCAGAGCAACGGATAGACCTACAACCAATCAGAGCAACAGATAGACCTACAACCAATCAGAGCAACAGATAGACCTATAACCAATCAGAGCAACAGATAGACCTATAACCAATCAGAGCAACGGATAGACCTACAACCAATCAGAGCAACGGATAGACCTACAACCAATCAGAGCAACGGAGTATGTCACGTAGCTGATAAATTAAACTTTTGCTGAATCCCGTAGGAAGGACGGCAAAAACATCTTTCCGATCGACAAATGCCTCGATCTCGGTTCTCCGTTCCTCTTTTAAAATGAATGCGCTGTCGATATCTTCTATAACAGACGCCATGGCGGAATCTACACATCTCAATTCTCCAGCGGCAGCCATCTTTGTTGTAAACGAATTCAACCCGAGCGCTCTTTGGTGACGTGGTTGATTACGTTACTGTTGATCATCTGTCCATCATCGTATGACGCCCGCCCTGACAAGTTGATTGGTCCAAACAGCTCTGGTTGGAGCATAGTTGCTCCACAACGGATCTAGTCCAGACCGGACTTCCCGACCTCAAATGTTGTGGGCGGGGCTAAGTTCAGCTGGCATCCAGGCTACACTTAGACACCAATGCATGGGAAAATAGCTTGAAAAATGTTAGAATGACCCTTTAACTCCCCCCACCCCCCTCTCTATCTGTATCAGGCGAAGGGCGGCCTCCCAGCAGGAACCATCTTGAAGTTGGTGACCTCAGCAGATGGCAAACAGACCGCCGTTCTCAGCACCGCGCAGGCCGGAGCCACAGCAGCCAAACCCACCATCCTGGGCGTCTCCCCGGCAACCTCCAAACCGGGGACCACCTACATTAAGACCATCCCAATGTCAGCGCTGCAGGGGGGGGCAGGTACGGCACAGACACACACACACACCTGAACTGCTTTAACGTTGGGTGTGACGACTGACTGAGTGAGGCTCCGCCCCCTACAGGTGGCAACAGCCCGTTCACCATCCTGACCACCAAGATGATGACGCCAGGTACCGCCGGCAAGATCATCTCCACCGTCCCCAAAATCACTGCAGCCGGCCAGCAGGGGCTCACACAGGTAACACACACACACACACACACACACACACACACACACACACACACACACACACACACACACACACACACACACACACACACACACACACACACACACACGGACAGACACACACACACACACACACACACACGGACAGACACACACACACACACACACACACACACGGACAGACACACAGGTAACAGACACACACACAGGTAACAGACACACACACAGGTAACAGACACACACACACGGACGGACACACAGGTAACAGACACACACACACGGACGGACACACACGGACAGACACACACGGACAGACACACAGGTAACACAGACACACACACACACACACAGGTAACAGACACACACACACACACACACACACAGGCAGACACACAGGTCACACACACACACACGGACAGACACACGAGTAACACACACACACAGAGACACACACACACACACACACACAGACAGACACACACACACAGACAGACACACACACAGGTAACACACGTACGCATGCACACACGCCCACACAGACACACAAAAACACACACACAGGCACAGGTAGCACACACACACACACACACACACACACACACACACACACACACACACACACACACACACACACACACACACACACACACACACACACACACACACACACACACTGGTAACCGTAAGCTAAATAGCCAACTAAAGCATGTGAGCGCAGAGTGTATTTTTAAAAGTGTGTGTGTGTCTCAGGTGGTGCTGAAAGGCGCTCCGGGGATGCCTGGTACGATCCTCCGCACCGTGCCCATGAGCGGAGTCCGACTGGTGTCATCGGGAGCTGTCGGCACCAAACCGGCCGTCACCACGCTGGTCGTCAAGGGAACCACAGGTAAACAGCGGTCAGACCCGGAGATGGGCGCTGAGCCGGCTGTAAGAAACGGACTGACGGGCGTGTTTGTGTCTCAGGTATGTCCAGTCTGGGAACAGGAACAGGAAGCGTCTCCACCATCGCCACGCTCGCCAACCAGGTTACCACAGCAACAGCAGCAGCCGGACCAAAACAGGTAACGAGACTGAAGGCTCGGTAGAGTTTAGATTCTCTGACAGAGCCCGAACCGGGTGGGGAGCAAGCTCTGCCTCTCCAGCTTCTCCTGTAGCTCTGGGTGGAGGTCCTGACCTGACCTGAGTGGGAGGTCAACTGGGCTACATCGTGTGTGTCCCCTGCAGCTCCGTTGGCGGCCAGTGCGTCAGCATTAGAGGTCTGATCGGGCCGACTCTTTCCGTCTGAGCCCGACCCGTGTCCGACACAGTTAAAATCTCGTTTTTTTTGTCATACTAATGACACATGTCCGTTTGTTTGTGTGGAAAGCTGTTATTCAGCAGCTGTAGGAAGGCATTCAATGAGGAAATGTCAACAGATGAGGTCATCAGCGTACACGGGGCAACGAGCTCACGTTAATCAGCTGTTTAATTTAAAATGTTCAACGTGTTAACCTTTCCTGATCGCTTCGATTCCACCGTGATCAGAACACCAGGAGACTGGTTACCTCCAGGCCGACGTTATATAACGTTAGGGTTATATCCCGTTTCTGGTGAGACGATGAATTAACTTGGCTTTCAGTCTGGTCTTTAGTTCGGACACACACACACACACACACACACACACACACAGACACACACACACACACACACACACACACGACTTAAACTTATTCCACCAACTCTGCTCCGGTCACATTGACACGTCTGCTTTCTCTATCTCTCTTCGGCCCACTTTTTTTGCCTTATCGCGCTGATGTGACCGAGCCTGACCCGAACCCGACCATCATTTCTAAATATCTGTCCGAACCCGGCCGGCCCGGCCCGTCGGGACCCGTCGGGCTTGGGTATCCATGCCTTAGTCAGCATGCAGACCGTGGTGAAGGACGGTATTAATTAGGTGATGGACACCAGAAAGTCTCCTCTATGGTTCCAGGGCTTTGATTATGTTGCTGCCTTGATCTGCTACCCAAACTATTCAGCTGAGGGAGCAGCTCGGGTTGAGTTTCTTTTTTACGTTTCTTCATTCGGATCCATTTTTGATCCGTTCTGACTAAACAAACAGCAGTTTACGTGCTTCGTCCTTGTTGCATTACCGGTATTCATTAAGACCATTCTAAACAGATTTCTGTAGTTCAGACAACTCAGAGTTGTAGTTGAGAACGCCAGTTATAACGGCCCACGTATTAAAACATTGTCGGGTTGAAATCGGACTCATTACAGTTAATGTGTCGGGTCATTCTCGGACACGACGTGCACGACGTGCACGGGCTCGGGTAGGGTCGGCCTTGATTATTTTGGGCCCGATCTAAGCTCTAAGGCTCGGTACTTTAGTAATGCTGTAGTTTTGTCTCTGCACCGTACTATCGTAGTAATTGGTTCTGGATATAACCGATTATTTCCACAGAGAACTTCTGCTGTAAATTGTACAAGCAAGAAGCAACCCTCAAATATTTTTTATTCCGCACGATGTTAAGGCCTTTTTACATTCGCCGCAGCCGACCTGTTGTGCGCCAACGTGACGTCAAAATGACACATAGTTCAAGGGCAACCGGATGCCAGGGCTCTCAAGTAGGGCTGGGCAATATCTGGATATTATATTGATATCGTGATATGAGACTAGATATCATCTTAGATTTTGGATATCGTAATATCCTGATGTGACAAGTGTGATAAGTGTCTTTTCCTGGTTTTAAAGGCTGCATTACAGTAAGGTGATGTCATTTTCTGAACTTACCAGACTGTTCTAGCTGTTCTGTTATAATATTTCCCTTTTCCCCACTTAGACATTACGTCCACATTACTGATGATTATTTATCTAAAATCTAAGTGGGAAGATATTTTGTTAAAGCACCAATTTTCAACCCTAGAATATCGCCGCAATATCGATATTGAGGTATTTGGTCAAGAATATCGTGCTATCAGATTTTCTCCATATTGCCCAGCCCTAACTGAAAGGCTCTCTGGTAACCTTCCTGGGTTAAGATGAGTTCTTTTATGGTGAATGATCCGACCAAGTAGGTCATCCAATCGTTGTGCAGACGTTCTGAAGCATTGACGTCAGTGCTGCTGCCAGTTCTGCCGTTGTTGACCTTTTTCTTCTTCTTCTAGTGCGGAGAAATATCAAAGTCGGTAGCATTTGCTCATTAGCGCCACCTCTGTTCAGGAGAAGACTGCAGCTAGTGTCGTGACCACCAGCGCGGGTATAAACAGTCACAGCGCTCCCATGACGTCACACTGGCGCTCGACAGGTCGGCTGTTTACATTATGAACTGACCCCCCAAAAGTTTGTTTAAAGGACTTTTAACTTATCCATCCATGGTTTAAAAGGCAGATATTAAAAGACTGATTACTGGATTTTATGAATGGAGATCCGACTTTATTGGGAGAATCGATTGTTTCAACCCAGCCCTAGTAGTAATGCTGCGGGTTTGTCTGTGCAGGTGACTCTGATCACGACTCCGAGCGGTGCCGAGGCTCAGCCGCTGGTCCAGGATCTGCCCGTCACCTTCATGGCTTCTCCTACTTCAGAAGAACCTGGAAGTAGTACTACTGCTACTACTGCTGCAGCAGGAGAGGCTGGAGACACGGCAGCTGCTACAGGTACAGAAACTACTTCCACGAGCTCCAGTTACTCCGATATTAAAGCCGTTTTGACTAACTTAATTTGAGATGTTATAGAAATAATATCTAGAATCTGCACCCTACTGTTCATTTAGAGATGCTTCTGCTGGAGCGGTAAGTGCCCTGTTGACTGGTACATTTTACATCCTTAACCTTAAAGGTGCACTATGAGTTCCTGCATGGTTTCAGGTCCTAAATGTCAAACAAACACAGGCTGTGCACCAAAACACAACAACGTTCCAGCCAAAAAAAAACATTCCCTGCCCCCATTATGGGCATGCACACTAACCCCCTCCCCCAACCATATTGTCGGTGATTGGCTGAAGTAGAGCTGGGCAATATATGGATATTATATCGATATCGTGATATGAGACTAGATATCATCTTAGATTTTGGATATTGTAATATCATAATATGGCAAAAGTGTCTTTTCCTGGTTTTAAAGGCTGCATTACAGTAAGGTGATGTACTTTTCTGAACTTACCAGACTGTTCTAGCTTTTATATTACCTTTACCCATTTAGTAATTACCGTATTTTCCGGACTATAAGTCGCTCCGGAGTATAAGTCGCATCAGTCAAAAAATGCGTCATGAAGAGGAAAAAAACATATATAAGTCGCATTTATTTAGAAATTTATTTCACAAAATCCAAGACTAAGAGCAGACATTTAATCTCGAAAGGCAAGTTATTCAACTACACAATAGCACACTCCACTGGACCGGTGACAAGCCTCTCCCGGCAGCTCGTTGTCTGTGGACTCGTTCCTCCAGCTCTGGCCATCTTGCTTCCAGCCCGCGATTAGCCGATTAGCTTTCTTTGTTTTCTTCGTTGCAGTGAGAGTCACCTTTTCGCCAGCCCCTCACAAGTTTCTCTCTCACTCAAACTTTCTTTCTGCTGCTCGAGTACCGTTTCCGGCTGCATATTTTACTACCTGCAGTTTGAAATCTGCAGAATAGGATTTTCATTTCTTTCTCAGTTGTCTTTAGGAGCAGCATATAGTTGTCACAAGCCTAGAGCGCCCTCTCTCGGCTTTAGACGGTAATGTCTTCAGTATGAATTAACATTTAAAAACATGTTAAATTATATATATATATATTTTGATATATAAGTCGCACCTGACTATAAGTCGCAGGACCAGCCAAACTATGAAAAAAAGTGCGACTTATAGTCCGGAAAATACGGTATATCCACATTACTGATGATTATTTATGAAAAATCTCATTGTGTAAATATTTAGTGAAAGCACCAATAGTCAACACTACAATATCGTTGCGGTATCGATATCGAGGTATTTGGTGAAAAATATGGTGATATTTGATTTTCTCCATATCGCTCAGCCCTAGACTGGAGTGGTTTGTTGTATTTTGGTGCCTATCCTGTGCCTCTAGTGTTTGTTTGACGTCTCCTGAGACCGTTCCCTGCTGTTTCAGTGTGTTCAGGGGGCAGGCAGCTAGCGGATCCAGGAGAGATGCTGAAACCATGCAGGAACTCATAGTGCACCTTTAATTAATTACAAAGCAGTTTGCTGTCTCTTTTCCATGGATCTGACACCTGATGGGCCGTGCTCCTGTCAGCCCGCACCGATTAACCTTACTGGGGGCTAAGATACAGCAGCGTATATACCGTTAACGATAGAGTTCCCCTGGTGTGGAGCTTCGCCTCCCAACACGGCAAATAAACTCCAGTTATTAGATGTGACAGAGGAACTAAACCAGGGGACAGCAACCTGCTGATTTTCCACCGGCCGCATCGGCGCTGCATTCCGGCATTTGTTCCGTCCTTCGCCACACGCCATATCTCACCGGTAGCGTCTCAGCGCTTCTGGGACGCGCCGAGTCGTAGCTGTGGAAGTATCAAGTATTGACTTGAATGGCGGCGATTGCTCGCGGGGGGCCACAGCGCCTTCGGAACGCAGCGCAGACGCACCCGGTGGGAAATGTGGCTTTGATAAATTGTTATATGGAAGTGAATGACGCTTATTTTTTAACCTTTTTAAATTTCATTTATTATTGTTGGAGGCTTTAAAGTGCTCATATTCTGCTCATTTTCAGGTTCATAATTGTTTTTAGAGGTTGTACCAGAATAGGTTTACATGGTTTAATTTTCAACACCATATTTTAGTTGTACTGCTGATTGCTGCAGCTCCTCTTTTCACCCTGTGTGTTGAGCTCTCTGTTTTAGCTACAGAGTGAGACCTCTCACTGCTGGAACATCTTTGTTGGCAGTCGCACATGCTCAGTAGCTAGGTAAGGACTACTAGCCAGTCAGGATCAGAGTATGAGGGCCCTGACAGTACCTAGGTAAGGACTACTAGCCAGTCAGGAGCAGAGTATGAGGGCCCTGACAGTACCTAGGTAAGGACTACTAGCCAGTCAGGAGCAGAGTATGAGGGCCCTGACAGTACCTAGGTAAGGACTACTAGCCAGTCAGAAGCAGAGTATGAGGGCCCTGACAGTACCTGGATAAGGACTACTAGCCAGTCAGAAGCAGAGTATGAGGGCGTGTCCTGACAGTACCTAGGTAAGGACTACTAGCCAGTCAGAAGCAGAGTATGAGGTCGTGCCCTGACAGTACCTAGGTAAGGACTACTAGCCAGTCAGAAGCAGAGTATGAGGTCGTGCCCTGACAGTACCTAGGTAAGGACTACTAGCCAGTCAGGAGCAGAGTATGAGGGCGTGCCATGCTAGCAGCTAGGCGAGCATTATAACGTGTGTTCCAAAGTGACCACGTTTGTCTCTGAAGTAAAGGCTGGACTACAATAGAGCTGTTTGGAGCAGTTTGTGAACAGTGTGTTCTGTTGGAGATGGTAAGTCCCTTTGGAGCGGATTTTGGGCTTTTTCACTTTGTAAACCTATAACATGCACAACAAAGATATATAACACAATAAAGGAAAGGACAAAAAAGCCAAAAAGCATAATATGAGCACTTTAAATGATTCTTACATGTTCTATTCAGGCTTCATAACATTTCAGTCAACGCCTGTTGTAGATGAAATATAAACAGAATCAGGTGTGTTGATGATGTCACTCTGATGATGCTGCAGTGACACAGGTCTGCTCCAACCCGCCCTGTGAGACCCACGAGACGGGCACCACCAACACCTCCACCGTCGCCACAGCAACCATGGGCGGCAACGACAGAGTGTGCTCCAACCCGCCCTGTGAGACCCACGAGACGGGAACCACCAACACCGCCACGGTGGCGTCCGCCAGCATGAGCCAACAGCTGCAGGCGAGTAACTTGCCAAACGTAATGTGCAAAATAATCGTGTGTGTGTGTGTGTGTGTGTGTGTGTGTGTGTGTGTGTGCGTGTGCGTGTGCGCGCGCGCTTGTTTTACTATATTCGTGGGGTCCAAAAACCGGGAGTCCAGTATACTTGTGGGGTCCGACCAGCTTTGTGGGCCCAAAATGCTGGAGCCCACAAGGTTAAAGGTCTGTTTGAGGGTTAAGACTTGGTTTTAGGATTAGGGTTAGAATTAGGTTATGGTTAGGGTGAGGGTAAGGGTTAAGGTTAGGCATCTAGTGGTGATGGTTAAGGTTAGGGTAAGGGGCTAGGGAATGCATTATGTCAATGACGGGGCCCCACAAAGATAGTGAGACGTGTGTGTGTGTGTGTGTGTGTGTGTGTGTGTGTGTGTGTGTGTGTGTGTGTGTGAGATCTGATATTAATGATGATTAATATTGCACAGCCCTGTAAGAAATACGGATAAAGAAGATGCAGTGAAACAGGAAAGACAGGAACATGGCGTGTTGTTGAATGTTGTCGTCTCTCCAACCAGCCGCCAGCTCAGCGTCCTGCCGCTCTGAGCGGAGCCACCGTCTGCTCCAACCCGCCATGCGAGACCCACGAGACGGGAACCACCAACACCGCCACGGTGGCGTCCGCCAGCATGAGCCAACAGCTGCAGGCGAGTAACTTGCCAAACGTAATGTGCAAAGGGTCGGGTACCGTTTGGATTTTTACGATTCCGATTCCTAAACAGATTCTTGAAAAACTGAAAAATGACATCAAAGAAAGACTTTTTTTTTTTAATTGAAAATTATTTAAATTGAACAATATATTAGCGTTTTAAAGTCCTTAAATATATAATAAATAAACCTCAGTCACCTAACGCATAACTACAATAATTCAACAAATAACAGTTACACTATTAACAAGTAACAACTAAATAAATGTTGAGTTGGTATGCCGACCAGCTTCAAACTTTAGCAGTTCTTTTGTAGAAAAATGACCATATTTGCTTCTCTGGCGAGATACACCTCTCCTGACTTATGGGACGTCCTGCACAGGAGAAACCTCTCAGATGGTGTCCAAGAGGCCTGGACACACAGGGAGGAGTTAGAAAGGGCCCCAGGCTCCAGGGTCTGGTCCTGAACGATAGACTAGCAGAGCAAGTGTAATATGTTTACTAGCGATCACGTGCAGTCAGTGATTGGTTAATATGCCTTTACGTCCGTTTTGGTGAGCCCAGAGGGAAGATATGGCATTTGAAAGTAGCCTACATTAACGGTAGCTAGCTAACGGTAGACTACAGACAAAGTGTGATATTTTTACGTCCGTTTCAGAGCGTGTACAAAAAGCCGCAGTGATTGCAGAGTGCATGTCTGAGAATATCGCGGACACACGCTTCACACTGCGAGCGGGCACGGGCGCCACTCGACAGAAGAGGGAGAAAGGGGGGAAAAAAGAGTCTGCCGCTGTCCGGAGCGACAGAGGGGAAATATTTCAGTCGGAACCGAAATTTGCGTTCTAATCCGGTCCGAATACTACCGTTTGTGTAGGAACCGGTTCCATAGTGGAACCGGGTTTCGTTACCCAACCCTAAATGTGCATAATAATTGTTTTTCTCGAGTGCTCTGTTTCTGTGACCGTTAGGATCTTAAATCATAATCACGTTTGATTAATTGCAGCCCTGTCAAAAATATGAATAAAGAAGATGTGTGTGTGTGTGTGTGTGTGTGTGTGTGTGTGTGTGTGTGTGTGTGTGTGTGTGTGTGTGTGTGTGTGTGTGTGTGCGCGTTTTACTATATTCGTGGGGTCCAAAACCGGGAGTTCAGTATACTTGTGGGGTCTGCACAGCCTTGTGGGGCCAAAATGCTGGAGCCCACAAGGTTAAAGGTCTGTTTGAGGGTTAAGACTTGGTTTTAGGATTAGGGTTAGGTTATGGTTAGGGTGAGGGTAAGGGTTAAGGTTAGGCATTTAGTCGTGACGGTTAAGGTTAGGGTAAGGGGCTAGGGAATGCATTATGTCAATGACGGGTCCCCACAACGATAGTGAAACAAACGTGTGTGTGTGAGTGATCTAAAATCGGTAAGAAATACGGATAAAGAAGATGCAGTGAAACAGGAAAGACAGGACCATGGCGTGTTGTTGAATGTTGTCGTCTCTCCAACCAGCCGCCAGCTCAGCGTCCTGCCGCTCTGAGCGGAGCCACCGTCTGCTCCAACCCGCCATGCGAGACCCACGAGACGGGAACCACCAACACCGCCACAACAGCCACGGGTAAGCTCCGCCCACACGGTCCAAAATGTACTTTTTTGTCCACCAGCCAGATGGCCAGTTAATGTTCCAATTTTACCGACCACTCAGTAGATCACCATTGGGGGGGGTTGGCTGCTGAGTGAAGCAAATCTAATCAACTTTTGGCTGGTAGATGCTCCCGATGCTCAACAACAGTGGACCTGGAAAAGTCATGAAGGTGGTAAAATCCTTCAACGCTTTTGAAAAGTCCCGATAGTAGAACATGCCTTGAAAGTAGGGATGCACCGAATCCAGGATTGGGCTTCAGATTCGGCTGAATATTGGGCTGAATATTGGGCTTTTTGACGGGGTTGGGTTTCTGCTGAACATTAGAATTCTTTCCCAGCGAACCGACCCCTACGCTTACACTCCGCGCGCTACGCTGGTCGCCGTAATGACGGCGCCGTTGATTACGGGAAGGTGTTAACGTAGGTGGAGCGTTCAATGCAGCCGGCTGTGAGGAAGTGGAAATGGAACTGGGGAGCAGAAAAAGTGATGTTTGGCAGCACTTTCAGTCAAAAGAAGGCCGTTCAAGTCCAGCTACATGTTCAATCTGCAATGCTGATTAGTCTGGTGGTGGCGAGGACCCTAAACAATACACAACATCACCGCTGTTACAACATCTGGTATCAAACATCTGGAAGAATACGAGTTGTGATGAAGGAATCTACAGACAGCAGCCAGAATGCAGTAACTTCAGGTACGGCAAAGGAAGGACAGTCCCTGCTGACTTCATTAATGTGTTGACTGAGTTCATGGACTGAGGATGGGAGGAGGATTCGGTATTCGGCCGAACACCAAAAATCTGGATTCGGTGCATCCCTAATTGAAAGTTTTGGAAAAACTAAAAAATTAGGAAAGTCTTGTAACGTTTTGGACAAACTAAATTATGTTTAAATAGTTTTGGGTTTGTGTACATTTAATATGGAAAAGTTTTTCAATGAAAATGTGTGGGAATCCTTTTATTTTTTGGGGAATTCTTTTCCCTTTATTAGATAGTGACGGTGGATAGACTGGAGAGGTGGGAGAGAGATGGGGATGGGGGATGACACGCAGCAAAGGGCCCCAGGTCGGACTCAAACCCAGCGCTAGAGCTTAGATCGGGCCCAAAAAAATCAATCCCGACCCAACCTGAGCCGGTGCACTTTGGGTCCGAGACGGGCCCGGCCCAACACATTAACTGGAATTATGAGCCCGTGCCTGATTTCAATTTCAAGCAGACACTTTTTTAATACGTGGGCCGTTATAACTGACGTTCTCAACTACAATTCAGAGTTGTTTGAACTCAACGCATTTCTCTGTGAGGGCTTGCTTCGCCCTAATGCTTGGAGAAGTAACAAAAGAGGACATTGAAGGCTGACTGTCATCTTTTCTGCCACGGCGAGCCTGCTTCACGTGTCTGTTCATCATCCGAGTCCCCGTTTTTATTTGCTGTCATGGCGAGCAGCGTGCCGCACTTAATGCACTCGACAAAGCCGACACATATGTTGTCGCTGCCCACGACTTGTTTAAAATGGTTCCATACCTCCGACTGTCCTCCAACCTTGCTCAGAGGTAATTCTCCTGTTTTTATTTTTATCTTTACATCCTCCAAGCTCCATGTTGCACTTAAGCTGCACACCAGCCTACAGCCCAGCGCCCAGCGGGCCCGCGGTGGCCTACAGCCCAGCGGGCCCGCGGTGGCCTACAGCCCAGCGCCCAGTGGGCCCGCGGTGGCCTACAGCCCAGCGGGCCCGCGGTGGCCTACAGCCCAGCGCCCAGCGGGCCCGTGGTGGTCTACAGCCCAGCGCCCAGCGGGCCCACGGTGGCCTACAGCCCAGTGGGCCCGTGGTGGTCTACAGCCCAGCGCCCAGCGGGCCCGCGGTGGCCTACAGCCCAGCGCCCAGCGGGCCCGCGGTGGCCTACAGCCCAGCGCCCAGCGGGCCCGTGGTGGTCTACAGCCCAGCGCCCAGCGGGCCCACGGTGGCCTACAGCCCAGTGGGCCCGTGGTGGTCTACAGCCCAGCGCCCAGCGGGCCCGCGGTGGCCTACAGCCCAGCGCCCAGCGGGCCCGCAGTGGCCTACAGCCCAGCGGGCCCGTGGTGGTCTACAGCCCAGCGCCCAGCGGGCCCGTGGTGGTCTACAGCCCAGCGCCCAGCGGGCCCGCGGTGGTCTACAGCCCAGCGGGCCCGCGGTGGTCTACAGCCCATCGCCCAGCGGGCCCGCGGTGGCCTACAGCCCAGCGGGCCCGCGGTGGCCTACAGCCCAGCGCGCTGTGATGCGTGCGAGAGGAGGAGACTCCGTGCATGACACGTGTTGCATTTTGTAACTGTAGTCCAACTTGTGTAACTTTTTGGACACATTTGTTACTTTGGCCTAAATATAGCCTATATAGATAATATTTCTGATTATGGCAGAGCTTTCTCCCCACCCAATTAGGCTAAGTAATGATTAAAAAAAACACAAATGCTTGATCAAGGGCCCGGCCCGAGGATAGTGGCGGAAAATAACGGCCGGGCTCGGGCCGAGAATCTAAGCTCTACCCTGCGCCGCTGCAAAGGACTCAGCCCACATGGGTGGGAGTCCTGATAATCAACGTTATAGAAGTGATTGGCAAAAGAGGCAGGAAGAGAAATGGAACCAGCCGAATGTTAATGTTTAAATGTTACCCTTAATATTTAGCATCCTGGTGGTGTCTGCATTCAGCAGGAAGTGACGTCACTTCCTGTTCTCTGTTTGTGCAGCTCAGCAGAGCGGAGACGGTCCGCAGGGAGACTCGCCTGACTCCGCCTCGTCCTCCTCTGACCCGGCCTCCTCCACCACGGCCAGCCAGAGCAGAGCTGTCACCACGGTTACACAGTCCACGCCCACCCCTGGGCCCTCCATACCTGTAGGTGGCACACACACACACACACACACACACACACACAGAGACGCACGCACGCACACACACACGCACACAGAGACATGCACACACACACACACACACACTGACGCACACACACAGACACACACCATCACACACTCGTTTCTGATGTCCCATGATCCCCTCTGTCTGTCTGTCCGTGTTCAGGCTATCTCCTCATTGGTCGGAGATGACAAGGCGGAGTCCTCAGAGGCAGAGGCTGTTGCCACGGTGATGGCGGCGGCAGCAGAGGAGGGGGAGGAGCCTATGCAGACGGCAGTGTTACAGGTTCATATGGAGGACAGCGAGGCAGCGGCACAGGTAGACACACACACACACACACACACACACACACACACACACACCGAAAACCTGGAGAAGTCATAGAATTGTGTCGTTGATTGAAACTTATTGTATCAATAATTTTCCGGGGATAACCTTCACGTATTTATTTTCTGTAGCTGTTGACGTAACGTAGCTGTAATGTTCATCAGTGCACATTTGGTGTTCTGCCCATGTTCCGTCTCTCCCTCCAGCTAGCTGAAATTACCACATTGACCCAAAATTAAGATAATACGACGATAAGAGGACCAAATCGCGTTTCAATAAAGAAAATAATTTGACTATGAATTGACTGAGCCAGTAGTTAGTTTGTTTGTGTGTTAGTTTAACTTCATACGGTAAATAACATTTGAAGTAGAGATGCACCGATTACATCTTTCTAGGCCGTTTCCGATTCCTGATTTTCTTTGAGTTAGGCCGGCTGATACCAATTTTAGCCCATTCCGATTTCTTTTTTCTAACCACTTTACAGCACACACACATATTTATCTTCTATCTTTTCTTTAATAGAACATGTTAGAACAGATAATGGATCACTATGAAATAGAACTATATCAATGTCTCCTGGTGTGGGACATTCACACACATCTAAAGGTCAATGTTAGAACCATTTCCTTCTCTTCACGTCCAATATCAACTAAAGAAATGTGATTTGGGTTGTTGGTGTGGTCCCTCCACGCCCTACTCTTTCCTTGCAGCTGTTGCATATTGCAAACTTGTTATCTTCTGCTCACACGCTGAAGAACCCCAAACAGCTGACATGTTGCAGGTTAATTCACCAGGTTCCTACATGTGGGAGAATAGCGCCGACACGCCTTCACACCGCGAGCGCCACACGGCGGAGAAGTTGAGAGAAAGGAAGAAGAGAGCGTGCTGTGGCGTCCGTGTGTGCGTGCGTCCTTGAGAACTGTAACTGGTAGAACTTATGTTGGCAGTTAATTGGAGCGTTGACCGGCATGACATCAGCATATGTCAGACTGACCTGCCGGTCGCCGGTCATGGCCGAGCACGTGGAAACCGGCCAAATCCCGGTCACCGGCCGCTCTATCGGTGCATCTCTAATTTGAAGTATACAGTTATGTTTGGGCTGTGTGTTGTGAATGGTCATGGAAGTGTAATTCTGCGTCCTTAAAAACTCGTAGGAGAAGTTTGGAAAAAGATTTTAAATGTAGTCCGTGAAACTGAGTGGGGACCCTGTCTCTCAGATGGACGGTCTTCCTCAGGAGCTGATGTCATCAGAGGGGGACGGAAGTGAGGCGGTCTCCGGAGCGACGACGACGACCCTGATGGTGACAGGTCTGACCGCGGATCAGCTGGCTGTTACCGCGGCAACGGAGGACGCAGTTCAGCAGGCGACGATACAGGCGGTCCTGCAGGCAGCAGGGCACATCGGTAAGGCACGGATATATATATATATATATATATATATATATATATATATATATATATATATATATACCGACTGTCTGTATATTTGAAGATGGCAGCGGGAGATCTTTGTTTACATGATCTTGTGTGTGTGTGTCTGTCTGTGTGTGTGTGTGTGTGTGTGTGTGTGTGTGTGTGTCTCTGTCTGTCTGTCTGTCTGTCTGTCTGTGTCTCTCTCTCTCTCTCTCTCTCTGTGTGTCTGTCTGTCTCTGTGTGTGTGTCTCTGTCTGTCTCTCTCTGTGTGTGTGTGTGTCTCTGTCTGTCTGTCTCTGTATGTGTGTGTGTCTCTGTCTGTCTGTCTCTCTCTCTCTCTCTCTGTATGTGTGTGTGTCTCTGTCTGTCTGTCTCTCTCTCTCTCTCTCTGTATGTGTGTGTGTCTCTGTCTGTCTGTCTGTCTCTCTCTCTCTCTCTCTCTCTCTCTCTCTGTATGTGTGTGTGTGTGTCTCTGTCTGTCTGTCTCTCTCTCTCTCTGTATGTCTGTCTGTCTGTCTGTCTGTCTGTCTCTCTCTGTATGTGTGTGTGTTTAGGCGGCGGGGCGGTGGACCAGTCCATCCCCATCGTTCTGACCCAGGCCGAGCTGGCCGCTCTGGTCCAGCAGCAGCTGCAGGACGTCCACAACCAGCCAGACGCAGCCGAGGCAGAACCGCAGCCCAGCGGCGTGCCCACAGGTAGACCGGCACACAGAGACCAGAGTCTCAGAGACCCTCTGGTCCCGGTTCAGTAACTGACCCAGGACCAGAGTCTCAGAGACCTTCTGGTCCTCGGTCAGTTACTGAACCGGGACCAGAGTCTCAGAGACCTTCTGGTCCTGGGTCAGTTACTGAACCGGGACCAGAGTCTCAGAGACCTTCTGGTCCTGGGTCAGTTACTGAACCAGGACCGGAGTCTCAGAGACCTTCTGGTCCTGGGTCAGTTACTGAACCGGGACCAGAAGGTCTCAGGCACACTAAATACCATCGGCGGATTTGAAATATTATATAGTATTATGCATATTTTGTTTAAAAGGTCTCCAAAGAACCAGTAAATGTGCCACTTACCCTAAAAAAACGGTATTGTTTAGGGCTGCAACTAACGATTATTTTAACAATCGATTAATCTGTTGATTATTTTTTCGATTAATCGTTTCAGAACAACGTTACGTTACGGGTCTCTCCGATGGTCTTTTCTCTACCTCATCTCCACGCTCAACTATATATATATTTATTTATATTTTGTCGCAGCCCTAGTAACCAGTCCATCCAGAAAAATTTGGAGTTTTTTTGTGATTGTTTTGGGCTAAAATTCGTGATTATGCGGCACGTTTTCTTAAAAAATGCGATGGAATAAGCGGGATATTCATGCAGTTCTATGCGATGAAATTGCGGGAACTTGCAAAAACGGCGGTTCCATCGTGGCTTCATCGCGGGGTCTGCAGCTTTCCGATGACGTTCACGTCGCGTAATGACATCACTCCATAACGTCTCTTCATAACGTTCCCACACAACATTTTTCAACTTTCTGCTGAGATATATGTGTGACTCTTTTTGCAACAAAAATGTGGGGATTATGAAA
>CM042318.1:3115201-3122701 GCA_023566125.1 Zingel zingel
CAGGCCTAGGTAACATGCATTACCTGCAGGCCTAGGTAACATGCATTACCTGCATTACCTGCAGGCCTAGGTAACATGCATTACCTGCAGGCCTAGGTAACATGCATTACCTGCAGGCCTATAGGTAACATGCATTACCTGCAGGCCTAGGTAACATGCATTACCTGCAGGCCTAGGTAACATGCATTACCTGCAGGCCTAGGTAACATGCATTACCTGCAGGCCTAGGTAACATGCATTACCTGCAGGCCTAGGTAACATGCATTACCTGCAGGCCTATAGGTAACATGCATTACCTGCAGGCCTAGGTAACATGCATTACCTGCAGGTCTAGGTAACATGCATTACCTGCAGGCCTGTAGGTAACATGCATTACCTGCAGGCCTATAGGTAACATGCATTACCTGCAGGCCTGTAGGTAACATGCATTACCTGCAGGCCTATAGGTAACATGCATTACCTGCAGGCCTGTAGGTAACATGCATTACCTGCAGGCCTATAGGTAACATGCATTACCTGCAGGCCTGTAGGTAACATGCATTACCTGCAGGCCTGTAGGTAACTTGCATTACCTGCAGGTCTAGGTAACGTGCATTACCTGCAGGCCTATAGGTAACGTGCATTACCTGCAGGCCTATAGGTAACATGCATTACCTGCAGGCCTAGGTAACATGCATTACCTGCAGGCCTATAGGTAACATGCATTACCTGCAGGCCTAGGTAACATGCATTACCTGCAGGTCTAGGTAACATGCATTACCTGCAGGCCTGTAGGTAACATGCATTACCTGCAGGCCTATAGGTAACATGCATTACCTGCAGGCCTGTAGGTAACATGCATTACCTGCAGGCCTATAGGTAACATGCATTACCTGCAGGCCTGTAGGTAACATGCATTACCTGCAGGCCTATAGGTAACATGCATTACCTGCAGGCCTATAGGTAACATGCATTACCTGCAGGCCTATAGGTAACATGCATTACCAGCAGGTCTATAGGTAACATGCATTACCTGCAGGCCTATAGGTAACATGCATTACCTGCAGGCCTATAGGTAACATGCATTACCTGCAGGCCTATAGATAACGTGCATTACCTGCAGGCCTATAGGTAACACACATTACCTGCTGGCCTAGGTAACATGCATTACCTGCAGGCCTAGGTAACATGCATTACCTGCAGGCCTAGGTAACATGCATTACCTGCAGGCCTAGGTAACATGCATTACCTGCAGGCCTATAGGTAACATGCATTGCCTGCAGGCCTATAGGTAACATGCATTACCTGCAGGCCTGTGGGTAACATGCATTACCTGCAGGCCTATAGGTAACATGCATTACCTGCAGGCCTGTGGGTAACATGCATTACCTGCAGGCCTGTAGGTAACATGCATTACCTGCAGGCCTGTAGGTAACTTGCATTACCTGCAGGTCTAGGTAACATGCATTACCTGCAGGCCTATAAGTAACATGCATTACCTGCAGGCCTATAGGTAACTTGCATTACCTGCAGGCCTAGGTAACATGCATTACCTGCAGGCCTGTAGGTAACATGCATTACCTGCAGGCCTGTAGGTAACATGCATTACCTGCAGGCCTATAGGTAACATGCATTACCTTCAGGCCTATAGGTAACATGCATTACCTGCAGGCGTATAGGTAACATGCATTACCTGCAGGCCTATAGGTAACATGCATTACCTGCAGGCCTGTGGGTAACATGCATTACCTGCAGGCCTATAGGTAACATGCATTACCTGCAGGCCTGTGGGTAACATGCATTACCTGCAGGCCTGTAGGTAACATGCATTACCTGCAGGCCTGTAGGTAACTTGCATTACCTGCAGGTCTAGGTAACATGCATTACCTGCAGGCCTATAAGTAACATGCATTACCTGCAGGCCTATAGGTAACTTGCATTACCTGCAGGCCTAGGTAACATGCATTACCTGCAGGCCTGTAGGTAACATGCATTACCTGCAGGCCTGTAGGTAACATGCATTACCTGCAGGCCTATAGGTAACATGCATTACCTGCAGGCCTGTAGGTAACATGCATTACCTGCAGGCCTATAGGTAACATGCATTACCTGCAGGCCTGTAGGTAACATGCATTACCTGCAGGCCTATAGGTAACATGCATTACCTGCAGGCCTATAGGTAACATGCATTACCTGCAGGCCTATAGGTAACATGCATTACCAGCAGGTCTATAGGTAACATGCATTACCTGCAGGCCTATAGGTAACATGCATTACCTGCAGGCCTATAGGTAACATGCATTACCTGCAGGCCTATAGATAACGTGCATTACCTGCAGGCCTATAGGTAACACACATTACCTGCTGGCCTAGGTAACATGCATTACCTGCAGGCCTAGGTAACATGCATTACCTGCAGGCCTAGGTAACATGCATTACCTGCAGGCCTAGGTAACATGCATTACCTGCAGGCCTATAGGTAACATGCATTGCCTGCAGGCCTATAGGTAACATGCATTGCCTGCAGGCCTGTGGGTAACATGCATTACCTGCAGGCCTATAGGTAACATGCATTACCTGCAGGCCTGTGGGTAACATGCATTACCTGCAGGCCTGTAGGTAACATGCATTACCTGCAGGCCTGTAGGTAACTTGCATTACCTGCAGGTCTAGGTAACATGCATTACCTGCAGGCCTATAAGTAACATGCATTACCTGCAGGCCTATAGGTAACTTGCATTACCTGCAGGCCTAGGTAACATGCATTACCTGCAGGCCTGTAGGTAACATGCATTACCTGCAGGCCTGTAGGTAACATGCATTACCTGCAGGCCTATAGGTAACATGCATTACCTGCAGGCCTATAGGTAACATGCATTACCTGCAGGCCTATAGGTAACATGCATTACCTAATTCATAACGGAGATCTTCTCACACTCAAAACACATTTCTCCGTCCCGCTCCCGTTGATTTCTATGCTCTATTCCGTCCCTGTCACGTTACCAACAGTGAAATTGACTCCCGTACCTCAGGACCGGAAAATTGTCACTTTCTAGAACAGGGGTGTCAAACTTCACTACGGGCCACACTGGAAAAAGACAATCGCATCAGGAGCCGGACATGTTTAGTTTATTGACATGCTTTTATTTCATCGAAAAAGTAAAATATCTTTGACTCAATTATTGCATGTCTCATATAGTCTTCTCACTGACAGTTTGGTCCACATTAGAGGGTGTCAATTTTTCAGGACTCCCGCGGGTCACGTGATTCCCGCGGGAGTCCCGCGGTACGGGAGTCAATTTCACTGTCGGTAACGTGTTCGGGACGGATCAAGCAGAGAAATCAACGGGAGCGGGACGGAGCCGGAGATTCAGTTAAAGAATGACGCTGCAATGCGGTGAGTGCACCCAAAGATTGCGAGGCATTTCGTTTTAGAAAAGAGAACCACTTACAGCTCACGATACGTTTGATGATTGGGAATACCGTGACCCGCGGGAGTCTCGAAAAAAGTGTCACTACCTAACCCTAACCCTACCGCCCCCCAGCAGTGAGAGACACACTGCTCTGCAGCGCTACATTCACAACAACATCAGCGCTGCACAGCAGAGGAGCTGCTCTCACTCCCTCGGGCCATCGCTGCAGCTGTGCACGCGCACGCACGCACACACACACACACACACACACACAGAGACACACACACACACACACACACACACACACACACAGAGACACACACACACAGAGACACACACACACACACACACACACACACAGAGACACACACACACACACACACACACAGAGTCTGATAACTTTAGACAACATAAGGAACGAAATGGGAGCGGGACAGGATTCGGGAGTCTTTCTCTCTGGATTTTGCAGTACAGGATTTTTTGGGGGGGGGCAGTCACGTGATCGGGATGTGACGGGAGTATTTTCGTGGGCTCAGGATGGGATGGGAGCGACAATTGATTCCCGTGTCACCCTCTAGTCCCCATAAAGCCCTGAAAAAGTCAGCAAAAAAGTTCCAAAGCCATCCTAGAATTTAGCAAATCAAGCAAAACAATGATTACATCTTCTAAGTAGGCGAGCACACAGCTGACTCTCAACAAGCTCTTTCACAGCCGGAATATGCAAACTCTCTGGTTCTGGTTCTGGGGGAACTTCTGAGTCTCCAAGTCGGCAAATTTGCCAAATTCTGCTTTGAGTGTCACGTAATTGCAAGTTGAACAACAGTTTCCCATGTTGTTGGTTTGGCGCACAACTAGGTGGGCCAAAATATATTGTGAACCTAGATTGATATGGGGGCCGGATTTGGCCCGCGGGCCTTGAGTTTGACACGTGTGCTCTAGAAGGAAGGCAAGAATAGGTCCAAAGAAGGCGACACAAAAGTCACGTTTGGTAGGAAAAACAAAGTCTACATAAAGAGGAACAATGTTCTGGAACTATTAAACATTTTGTTAAATATCTCACGTACCCCCTGCAGTCCTCCAAAGTACCCCTAGGGGTACACGGACCCCCATTTGAGAAACGCTGATGTACACTGTGGAGCGGAGCGGCGCTGCTGATCTCCAGTCTGTTAAACTCTGTGGTTGTGGTTCTGCAGAACCTGGACGGGGCTCAGCTCACCTGGGAGCCTCCGGCCGTCACGTCGGGGCAGATCACGGAGTACTCGGTGTACCTGGCCATCCAGTCCAGCCAGGCGGCCGCCTCCGGTTCTGGCCCGGCCCAGCTGGCCTTCATGAGGGTGTACTGCGGCCCCAGCCCGTCCTGCCTGGTCCAGGCCTCCAGCCTCGCCAACGCCCACATCGACTACACCACCAAGCCCGCCATCATCTTCCGCATCGCCGCCCGCAACCAGAAGGGCTACGGGCCGGCCACGCAGGTCCGGTGGCTCCAAGGTGAGAATGATCAGAACCAGACGGCCGCAAGAACAGACGGGGAAAAGTTGGTAGTAGGGCTGCACCTTTTAGTCGACTAATCGGTCGTTTCGTCTCTTTGACTGAGACCAAAACTACAACAAAAGAGTCTTACGTTTTATATTCTAAGAAATTAGGCCTGACGAGTATTTCGTTGGTCTTACACGTTTTCTTTTCGTCATAAACGTCATAAATAAATATTTTGGGCCCCTGGTTAGCTCATTTGGTAGAGCGGGCGCAGATAGATAGATAGATAGATAGATATATATATAGAGAGAGAGAGGTTTACTCCTTGACGCAGCGGCCACAGGTTCAATTCTGACCTGCAGCCCTTTGCTGCGTGTCATTCCCCCCTTTCAAGTCTAAGCTGTCCTATCCAAATAAAGGCCAAAAAATAATCAAAAACAATAAATACATATATTTTGTGTGGGTATTTTATTTTGATCAGATACAGTATTAGGGACCACTAAGGTCTATATAAAAGAGACTTCAGATACAGTATTAGGGGACCACTAAGGCCTATATAAAAGAGACTTCAGATACAGTATTAGGGGACCACTAAGGTCTATATAAAAGAGACTTCAGATACAGTATTAGGGGACCACTAAAGTCTATATAAAAGAGACTTCAGATACAGTATTAGGGGACCACTAAGGTCTATATAAAAGAGACTTCAGATACAGTATTAGGGGACCACTAAGGCCTATATAAAAGAGACATCAGATACAGTATTAGGGGACTACTAAGGCCTATATAAAATAGACTTCAGATACAGTATTAGGGGACCACTAAGGTCTATATAAAGAGACTTCAGATACAGTATTAGAGGACCACTAAGGTCTATATAAAGAGACTTCAGATACAGTATTAGGGACCACTAAGGCCTATATAAAAGAGACTTCAGATACAGTATTAGGGGACCACTAAGGTCTATATAAAAGAGACTTCAGATACAGTATTAGAGGACCACTAAGGTCTATATAAAGAGACTTCAGATACAGTATTAGGGGACCACTAAGGTCTATATAAAAGAGACTTCAGATACAGTATTAGAGGACCACTAAGGCCTATATAAAAGAGACTTCAGATACAGTATTAGGGGACCACTAAGGTCTATATAAAGAGACTTGATGAGAGAATGATGATTATTGATTAATGATTGTAATAATGATGTCATCTCTCCTGTAGAAAGCAGTAAAGATGCCAAAGCAGCGGTGAAGAGACCCGGAGCTTCTCCTGATGCGTAAGAGCCGATTACATCCACTCACATGAAGACAAACACGGTTTATATTCAGGGTTGGGCATCGTTTAGGTTTTTCCATCACCGGTGTTAAGGCGATACTTTTGAAAACGGCGCAGTTGCCTGAACTGAAACTTCAAAAACAAACGTCATCGACATTAAAGAACAGCTTGTTTATTGCTGAGGCCATATTCTCAAATGACAGCTGTTGATAGCCTAGAAATCTAGACCACCCTAGCGGCAGCAAATGTAATTTGCAGGAAGGGTCGTCTAGCAACTCTCCGTGTGCTTGTGAGCTGGAAGAACCAAACGGCTACAGCCGGAAGTTCCACAATATCTTGCAGAATCTAATATAATGTAATCTTTTTAATACTTTCATCCAGGATCCAAAGCAACTAATCCCACACTCTGTTCTTGTTATAGCACCACCAACGTTTCGGCCCCTCCCGTCCTTCATCAAGAGCACCCTAAACAATACAATCCTTTCACCCAGGAAACGTGTGTTTGTTCCTCCAAACCACAATCTTTTTCCTAACGTTAACTGTCGTCACCGTAGCTGGATCCCTTCTAGCTTTAACCCTAAGAAATGCAAATTTGCTTCCCGGTCCGCTAAAACGCTAACCTAGAAATCTAGACCACCTTATCGGCAGTGAATGTAATTTGCAGCCAGGGTCGTCTAGCAACTCTCCGTTGGCTTGCGAGCTGGAAAAACCAAACTCTAGTCAGGCCAATCACATCGTGTATAGAGTGGGTGGGCGGGGCTTATGGCTGCTGCTGCTGGGAACAGCGGTCTCTGGAAGACTTGGAGTTCAGCTTTTCTTTGAGGAAAGAACAAAGAACGGCACTGAAGTCATTCTTAAAAAAGGAAGATGTGTTCGGAGTTTAAAGTTGAATCCATCAACTAGCGTTGCTCTGATTGGTTGTAGAGCTATCCTATTGCGTGCAGAGGGAATCTGAAAGACAACCGTTTATCCCGCCCCTCGGATTGAGCCCAGCCAATGGGGAGTTCCCAGACCCAACATCTGGACGTGGGGCTGGCTGGTCAGGCTAGTAAACTCTGCTTCTGTGGGAATTTCTGCGTCTCAAAGTCGACAAATATGCCAAATTCTGCTCTAAATGTCGTGTATTTGCTACGCCGGCCGGACTAAAATCTGCGAGGGGCCGGGTTCGGCCCACGGGCCTTGAGTTTGATACACGTGGCGTAGAGGAAGTGATATCTTTACCCTCTATAAGGTGTTTGTTTTTTCATGATGTGTGAATACTATGGCCATGCTAAGACCCGCCCTTCAATAGCATTCAGACACTACTATTGGCCAGGCGTCCATGCTGACGCAAGGTAGGTCCTATCCCCTGACCAATCGG
>CM042318.1:3127701-3135201 GCA_023566125.1 Zingel zingel
CAGAAACATCGGTGGAAAAGCAACAGAAGTGTCTAAAGAGACGTCCGAAACGTTGGAAAAAAGTTTAAATTTTGACCCAGAGAAACAACGGGAAGACAACACGAGGGTTAAAGCTGCGGTAGGCCGTTCATGTCTGCCATAACAACGTTTCAGCATATCTTAACTCAAGTGTTCTGAGAGGAAGCTGGACTTCTGCTCCTCTCGGCTCTGTTTTCAGGCTGTAGATCAGGGGGGTCAAACTCCTTTACTTCACGGGACACATACCCCAAATCTGATCTCAAGTGGGCCAGACCAGTTAACCGCTCCAGGAAGGTCACAAACGTTAGTTCCTTGTCAGCTTGATGTTGGCAAACGCAAGTTGCTTCTGCTACGACAGCGTTCTGAGGCCATTGTAGGAAAAAAAAATAATGTTACGGACGCGGAGAGCGGGGTAATATTTCGAGAAAACCTCAGAATTTCTAAGATTAAAGTCATAAATTTACAGAAAAAGAATGGGACTATTATATACTACTATATAGAGCTGATACTATATAGAGCTGGGACTATTATATACTACTATATAGAGCTGGTACTGTTATATACTACTATATAGAGCTGGGACTGTTATATACTACTATATAGAGCTGGGACTATTATATACTACTATATAGAGCTGGTACTGTTATATACTACTACATAGAGCTGGGACTATTATATACTACTATATAGAGCTGGGACTATTATATACTACTATATAGAGCTGGTACTATTATATACTACTATATAGAGCTGGTACTATTATATACTACTATATAGAGCTGGTACTATTATATACTACTATATAGAGCTGGGACTATTATATACTACTATATAGAGCTGGTACTATTATATATTACTATATAGAGCTGGTACTATTATATACTACTATATAGAGCTGGTACTATTATATACTACTATATAGAGCTGGGACTATTATATACTACTATATAGAGCTGGGACTATTATATACTACTATATAGAGCTGGGACTATTATATACTACTATATAGAGCTGGTACTATTATATACTACAATATAGAGCTGGGACTATTATATACTACTATATAGAGCTGGGACTATTATATACTACTATATAGAGCTGGTACTATTATATACTACTATATAGAGCTGGGACTATTATATACTACTATATAGAGCTGGTACTATTATATACTACTATATAGAGCTGGGACTATTATATACTACTATATAGAGCTGGGACTATTATATACTACTATATAGAGCTGGGACTATTATATACTACTATATAGAGCTGGTACTATTATATACTACTATATAGAGCTGGTACTATTATATACTACTATATAGAGCTGGGACTATTATATACTACTATATAGAGCTGGGACTATTATATACTACTATATAGAGCTGGGACTGTTATATACTACTATATAGAGCTGGTACTGTTATATACTACTATATAGAGCTGGGACTATTATATACTACTATATAGAGCTGGGACTGTTATATACTACTATATAGAGCTGGGACTGTTATATACTACTATATAGAGCTGGGACTGTTATATACTACTATATAGAGCTGGTACTGTTATATACTACTATATAGAGCTGGTACTGTTATATACTACTATATAGAGCTGGGACTGTTATATACTACTATATAGAGCTGGTACTGTTATATACTACTATATAGAGCTGGTACTGTTATATACTACTACATAGAGCTGGGACTATTATATACTACTACATAGAGCTGGTACTATTATATACTACTATATAGAGCTGGGACTATTATATACTACTACATAGAGCTGGGACTATTATATACTACTACATAGAGCTGGTACTATTATATACTACTACATAGAGCTGGGACTATTATATACTACTATATAGAGCTGGGACTATTATATACTACTATATAGAGCTGGTACTATTATATACTACTATATAGAGCTGGGACTATTATATACTACTATATAGAGCTGGTACTATTATATACTACTATATAGAGCTGGGACTATTATATACTACTATATAGAGCTGGTACTATTATATATTACTATATAGAGCTGGTACTATTATATACTACTATATAGAGCTGGTACTATTATATACTACTATATAGAGCTAGTACTATTATATACTACTATATAGAGCTGGTACTATTATATACTACTATATAGAGCTGGGACTATTATATACTACTATATAGAGCTGGTACTATTATATACTACTATATAGAGCTGGTACTATTATATACTACAATATAGAGCTGGGACTATTATATACTACTATATAGAGCTGGTACTATTATATACTACTATATAGAGCTGGGACTATTATATACTACTATATAGAGCTGGGACTATTATATACTACTATATAGAGCTGGGACTATTATATACTACTATATAGAGCTGGTACTATTATATACTACTATATAGAGCTGGGACTATTATATACTACTATATAGAGCTGGGACTATTATATACTACTATATAGAGCTGGGACTATTATATACTACTATATAGAGCTGGTACTATTATATACTACTATATAGAGCTGGGACTATTATATACTACTATATAGAGCTGGGACTATTATATACTACTATATAGAGCTGGGACTATTATATACTACTATATAGAGCTGGTACTGTTATATACTACTATATAGAGCTGGGACTATTATATACTACTATATAGAGCTGGGACTGTTATATACTACTATATAGAGCTGGGACTGTTATATACTACTATATAGAGCTGGGACTGTTATATACTACTATATAGAGCTGGGACTATTATATACTACTATGTAGAGCTGGTACTGTTATATACTACTATATAGAGCTGGGACTGTTATATACTACTATATAGAGCTGGGACTGTTATATACTACTATATAGAGCTGGTACTATTATATACTATTATATAGAGCTGGGACTATTATATATATACTACTATATAGAGCTGGGACGGAGTAGGAATGCAGCCGTTCTGCAGTCGGAGGAAATTACGGGTAATGACAGTTACACACCAACCGATAATCGGCCGTCGGACCGTCTGGCGAGGTCGGTGACTCGAGTCTGGTCGGTGTGTCCCGTGCTGTCGTCCGTCCGAGGAGCCGTCGGCCTTCATTTGGGCCGACCTGACATGTTCAGTCGGAGACAGGACAGTCGGGACTCACCCGGAGATGGGGAGCTGATGAGCCTCTCACAATCTGATGAAGATCTGTTAACCTGACCTTTGTTGATCTGAAATGAAGACAGATTCAGCGACTGCACGGCCTATTTCTCTCTTAACATGTTCTCAGGAACACGTTTCGTTGAACTATTTTAGGACAATCTGAGATCGTAATCTGAACGAGTCGCCAGTAATGGCTGGTTGAAAAATCCCAAATCTGGAAGCAGCAGCCAGACCCACGTGACGCGTTCGTCCAATCAGCTGCCAGTTTTCATTTTTTTTTGGGCGACAATACAGATTAGCGTCGCCTGCTGTTATGGAGACGTATTACGTCTCGTCTCTTTGGTGTGGTCAGAGGCACTTTTTGGACCAACTCGGGGAGACTGATCAGCCCGACTGCCTTTTCAAGAGAGTAAGCTTCGCTTCAGAGCTCGTAGCTCCTATGGCGCCATTTTGATGCTACCAAGCCATCAGCTCCCGTTAGCATCCCATTGACTGCCATTCATTTTGATGCTACCAAGCCATCAGCTCCCGTTAGCATCCCATTGACTGCCATTCATTCTGACGTCACTTTGACAGAGAATAACTTTACATCTGAAGCGTTTAAAGACTCTATTTGTCCGTTGTTTATTTCTAAAGAAACACGACAACGTATAAAAGGCTCCATTACCTTGTAGCTCACGTTATGGCTCCGTAGCAGACGTTGTTATAAAAATAGGCTAACGATTGGGTCATAACCACGAGACTTACTGTCTCATAGTAGAGGAATTACCGTATAGTCCAGGAGAAGCTCTCAGGCAGTTTGGACTTCCATTAGCTGTTTAAGTGTAATTCCTAATGTTAACTATCATGTTAGTGATCAGTAATTAGCCTGTGCCTATGTTATCTCCTTACATATACCTACGCTCTCCGTCTCTGCTAGATTGGGAATGATTGAGATTTCTCTTGGCACAGCTACCAGAAGACTTCCAACTTTCAGACAGGTTGCTCACGTCACATCTACGTCTTCAAGCTCAGTTGGAGGCTGCTCAGTAACGCTCAGCCATCACCGGAAAAGAGCTTCTAATGTCCTTCACTGGTCTCCGTCCAGAGACACGGGGTCTGGTGGTCTATGGTTTCAAGTACCAGTGTGAAGGCAGCGTAAGATGGACATCACCTGGCACAAGAAAACCTGGGAGGCCCAAAACCACCTGGCGCAGAACTGTGACACGAGCAGGAAGAGATGCCCCCGTCATGGGGAGAGGAACAACATGCTGCCAGGGACCCAATGCAATGGAGAGGGCTCATTGAAGCCTTATGTCCCATATGGGAAGTAAGTAAGTAAGATACTAGATAATAGACATGTGAAGTGTATTTACATACATATATAATATGTATATAGTGACCACAGAGGTACCACTGAACCGCAGCTTTAAATCTAATCTGAATTCAATCACATTGTTCAGCCTGAAACATGGTCTTTCATTTGTGTATGTATAATCCATATACTGGTCCCAGCAGCAGGATTATTATTATACAGTAGAAGAACTCACGCTTAAAAACAACAGAATACATTGTAATGGGAGTGTGTGTGCGGCATGAACGTGCGCGTGCCCGCAGCGTTGGGAGCGCGCCTCGCGGTGCTGATGGAGCGGAGCGCCATTCAGCCTAAACACAGACACTGCTGCTGTATCGATGAGGAAGAGGAGGAGGAGGAGGAGGATGAAGAAGAGCGGGGATCTTTCATCTGATCACACCATCGATCCGCGATGATCGATCGGCGCCTGCAGCCGCGCTGATCGGCCCGTTTTGATCCCGCTGCATGCACGAGGCGACAATCAGCGTCGTCAATCAACCCATCGATCACACACCTGATGTGAGGACACGGCGCGCGAGCCGCAGCGGGAGACAATCAGCTGACCGGAGGGACTGTTGAGGTTCATGTGACCCACGAGCTGCAGATCCATCCCTGAAATGAGGGGGAGGGGGGGGGGAGTCCGCAGGTGATCCAGGTAGGAGATCTTTCACCCGCCGACACCTTCACAGGCGCACACACTGGTCCCCCTCTCACGTGGAGACAACCGCAGAACCGCACACCAGACTCCATTTAAAAGTTGGTCATTTTAAGGTTGCGTCGCTGGTAGCAACTGTGCACAGCGGGGCAGAATAAAGGTGAATGGTGGTCTTGAACTCTCACGAGCTTCTCTTCAATTCGGCCCAGAGTTTGTAAGCAGATGATTAATTGATATGAATAATGTATCGTTTATTTATACTGGTGTGTTGTTTTTCTGACGGCGGACGGCGCTGTGTACGGGCGGCAGGAAGCGGCTCAGATCTGACTGCAGTTTGGTGGATTTTTGACTTCTGTTGAATTCGATCCAACAGTTCAGGAAAACTTTTATTTCTGACCTAACTGAATTGAATTTGGGACGATGAAGAAACAATTCAGTTTCTGTTTGACATCTTGTTGATTATGGGCTGGCCCCACCCAGCACCGTGTGTGTGTGTGTGTGTGTGTGTGTGTGTGTGTGTGTGTGTGTGTGTGTGTGTGTGTGTGTGTGTGTGTGTGTGTGTGT
The DNA here is from genome assembly GCA_023566125.1 of Zingel zingel. Classification (NCBI taxonomy): domain Eukaryota; kingdom Metazoa; phylum Chordata; class Actinopteri; order Perciformes; family Percidae; genus Zingel; species Zingel zingel. Next base: position 3,133,446 of record CM042318.1, read on the forward strand.
GTGTGTGTGTGTGCGCGCGTGTGTGTGTGCGCACGTGTGAGAGACGCCAGTTGACAGGTTCATCAGTGATAAATAATTGAATGTTATTGTTCACTAATAACTCAACATGAATCTGATAAAACACAGTTACAGCTGATGCTTTATTATTTTTATATTTGAACCAAAATATTCTCCTCAGATTAACTTTATTTTCATTGTCAATTAATCTGTCGATTATCTTTTTGATTAATTGATTTGTTTATGAAAAAAAAAGGTACAGAATCAGCAACACGTCCTTAAAGTATCCAACACGTAAAAGTCAAAGTGTGACAGTAGAACTGTAAAGGTGCTGAAAGATGAATTTCAAGTATTTGTGCTTGAAGTTAGTTATCATTATATAATACCGTACACAGGCAAAATATATAGAGCAGTAATGACAGTAGTGAGAGTAGAGAATACGTTTCTGGCCGTGAACCGGCTGGTCGTACGTACTGATTGTGGTCAAAGTGCTCAGAGCGGCTCCAAAGAACAGACTTCTTCTGTAGCCAATCAGTGTGAAGCGGTGTCCGTGTTATTACAAAATGTTGGGAGGTGCACCACTCGGCGCTCAGACTCTCTGCTCAAAGGCCAGGCCACAACTGCATCATATCGCCGCCCAGACCGCGCTGACCGCAAGAAGCATTAAGGCCCTGACAGACCAACCAGACGGCCGACCGTCGGCAGTAAAGCCAGTCGGACTGATCAGTCTCCCCGAGGTCCAAAAAGTTCCTCAGAACTCACCGAAGAGACGCCGACTTGAGCGTACGCTCTGCACGTAATACGTCTCCATAGCAGCAGGCGGCGCTAATCTGTATCGTCGCCCAAAAAATGAAAACCGGCAGCTGATTGGACGAACGCGGCACGTGGGTCTGGCTGCTCCCGGATTTTTCAACCGGGCATAACGGCGGCTTGTTCAGAAAACGTGTTCCTGAGAACATGTTAAGAGAGGAATAGGCCGTGCAGTCGCTGAATCTGTCTTCATTTCAGATCAACAAAGGTCAGGTTAACAGATCTTCATCAGATTTTGAGAGTCACGCTCATCATTTCCGGGTTAGCTCTCCACCAATCAGATTCGTCATTGAGTCCGACTGCCCGCCCTCCGACCCAGCATGTCAGGTCGGCCCAAATGAAGGCCGACGGCTCCTCGAACGGACGACGGCACAGGACACACCGACCAGACTCGAGTCACCGACCTCGCCAGACGGTCCGACGGCCGATTATCGGGCTTGTGTGTCAGGACCTTTAACACACGTAACGCTGCCTTCACACGGGCACATGAAATCAGCTCCGTAATACGCAATGCGCCCCCAGTGGACGTCGCACCACACTGTTGAAAGCGTCAGAAGCGAGTAGAAAAAAAATGGCGGAGAGGGTAGAACGATGTCCAATTCTCTATGACCTCTCATCTGAACTAGAGAGATGTAAACAGAAAGGCTGCTGCCCAGGATGTTGATATGTCAGGTCGGTTAAATGTGATATAGCGGTATAATGTCATATATATATATATATATATATATATATATATATATATATATATATACACATCAATAATTTGATGCCTTTTGCTAACCAACTCACCCATAGCAGGTACCTTATGCATTGTTTCTGCACAGAAGAACTTTCCTCAGACTCCAAAATGAATCGATTACATGACAACATATCGTTATGAAATCATTATTTATTTTATTAAAAGTTAAGAATTCATGCTGCGTTTGGCCTGTAAGTTACAACTTCAAGT
>CM042318.1:3140201-3142719 GCA_023566125.1 Zingel zingel
CCATAACGTGAGCTACAAGGTAATGGAGCCTTTTATACATTGTCGTGTTTCTTTAGAAATAAACAACGGACAAATAGAGTCTTTAAACGCTTCAGATGTAAAGTTATTCTCTGTCAAAGTGACGTCAAAATGAATGGGAGTCAATGGGATGCTAACGGGAGGTGATGGCTTGGTAGCATCAGAATGAATGGCAGTCAATGGGATGCTAACGGGAGGTGATGGCTTGGTAGCATCAAAATCAATGGCAGTCTATGGGATGCTAACGGGAGGTGATGGCTTGGTAGCATTAGAATGAATGGCAGTCAATGGGATGCTAACGGGAGCTGATGGCTTGGTAGCATCAAAATCAATGGCAGTCAATGGAATGCTAACGGGAGGTGATGGCTTGGTAGCATCAAAATGGCGCCATAGGAGGTACGAGCTCTGAGGAGAAGCTAACCCCCTTGGGTATTTCACCATTTGACACGTGTGGGACCTAAACTCATCCACTAGTTAACAACAGTAACGTCACAAAATGCACTACCCATTTTCCGCCACTAGGCGCCACCAATGATGCACAGCAGCCTGGCAAAGCAGACTCAGAACAATTAATTTCACGTTTACATTTCTGGACCAGCACACATGGTCTGGGTGAATACTCCATTCTGATTGGCTGCAGGGTGTCTATACAAAAAGTGCACTACTAACGGAGCTCAAGTTAAACTGGCTGTTCACCGTTCTAAATGAATGTACATTAACCGTTGCGTTGTCTTCCTGTCGACTGCAGCTTGTCCTCCCGGGTAAACATTTAAAATCCTTTTTAGACATTTTTTTAAATGTTTTTGACGTTTTTTTTAGTAGTTGTTGCTATTTTTATTTTGGACGTTTTTGTTGTTTTTTCCCCACCGGATTCACCACTAACGTCAATTAATCACCACTAGCTTTACACTTATTTTTGGAATTCATGGACAACAAATCCTCATTTATATGAAATTACGGTCTAATCTTAATTTCTGAGTTTAAAAAAAGAAATGCTGAAATTGTGAATTATTTTCGACAAATAGTTATGATTGAGTGGATAATCACAGACTGTCAACGTTAAGTCAGGATACTGTTTGGAAACCATTTCATTTTTTAAAATGCTATAAAAAGCTAGCCTGGCTGACCCCAGACCGTCTCAGCTGTAACTGAGCGTGGAGGGTCTGGGGAAGCTTCCTTCACAGCCCATTTCCAAAGGGGCGTCACCAACAGACGCCACTCAAATGCCTCTGGGCGCAATTGGATAGTCCTTCAACCAATCAGATCAAAGATCCGGGGGACGAAGCAGCGACATCAACGGGTTCGGTAGCCGTCATGTTGAATGTAAACAAAAAGCTGCTCGCCGTCGCTGTGCTATTGTCATCGTGTAGAGCCCGCCTCAACGGTTGTGATTGGTGTAGAGCCCGCTTCAACGGTTGTGATTGGTGTAGAGCCCGCCTCAACGGTTGTGATTGGTGTAAAGCCCGCCTCGACGGTTGTGATTGGTGTAGAGCCCGCCTCGACGGTTGTGATTGGTGTAAAGCCCGCCTCGACGGTTGTGATTGGTGTAGAGCCCGCCTCGACGGTTGTGATTGGTGTAAAGCCCGCCTCGACGGTTGTGATTGGTGTAGAGCCCGCCTCGACGGTTGTGATTGGTGTAAAGCCCGCCTCGACGGTTGTGATTGGTGTAAAGCCCGCCTCAACGGTTGTGATTGGTGTAGAGCCCGCTTCAACGGTTGTGATTGGTGTAAAGCACGCTTCAACGGTTGTGATTGGTGTAGAGCCCGCTTCAACGGTTGTGATTGGTGTAGAGCCCGCCTCGACGGTTGTGATTGGTGTAAAGCCCGCCTCGACGGTTGTGATTGGTGTAAAGCCCGCCTCAACGGTTGTGATTGGTGTAGAGCCCGCTTCAACGGTTGTGATTGGTGTAAAGCACGCTTCAACGGTTGTGATTGGTGTAGAGCCCGCTTCAACGGTTGTGATTGGTGTAGAGCCCGCCTCGACGGTTGTGATTGGTGTAAAGCCCGCTTCAACGGTTGTGATTGGTGTAGAGCCCGCCTCAACGGTTGTGATTGGTGTAGAGCCCGCCTCGACGGTTGTGATTGGTGTAGAGCCCGCCTCGACGGCTGTGATTGGTGTAAAGCCCGCCTCGACGGTTGTGATTGTTGTAGAGCCCACCTCGACGGTTGTGATTGGTGTAGAGCCCGCCTCGACGGTTGTGATTGGTGTCTCGATTTGGAGAAATTGGAAATGGGCTTGAATGGGCTCTTGGCCAGACGGACTTGCAGAGCAAATCTCAAATTTGCCGGAAGTTCGTCAGGGTTTTCCCAGGCTAATAAAATGTAATTAAACACCCAAAATTCCTTATCCTTAACTTTACCTGCGTAAAAGAAACGTTGTATGGAGCAGTCCATGTTATCTTTTGGCAGTTTTGCTTGAAAGAAAACCCACATTTCTCATGTAGAAACTTTGAAAAATGGTCAAATTTGACCCAAGGACAACAGGAGAGTTAAAAGAAGAA
>CM042318.1:3152919-3167771 GCA_023566125.1 Zingel zingel
TGCTAACGGGAGGTGATGGCTTGGTAGCATCAGAATGAATGGCAGTCAATGGGATGCTAACGGGAGGTGATGGCTTAGTAGCATCAGAATGAATGGGAGTCAATGGGATGCTAACGGGAGCTGATGGCTTGGTAGCATCAAAATGAATGGCAGTCAATGGGATGCTAATGTTATTTTTTGCTAGTTTACACGGCAACGCTGGAGTATTCAGAAGTTTTGACAAAGGAACCTGGAATTTTATTGTTTACAGCCCCCCAAAACGCTGTTGTCGGGTAAACGAACGGGTTCCTTTTTTTCGAAAAGTGGAACTTTTTGCAGTTTATTATTGTTGTTTAATTATGAGGTTTAAATACTTCATTTTGGTGACTTTTAATGCACTAATTTGTGCTGGATTAGCTTGTCTGCTGGGATGTTAACGATCACACCTTTTGATGCACCGAAAATATTTACTACAATGTTGTCAAATTGCTTACCAAGATCATGCACACACACACACACACACACACACACACACACACACACACACACACACACACACATATACACAGAGATACACACACACACACACACACACACATACACAGAGATAGACACACACACACACACACACACACACACACACACACACACACACACACACACACACAGATATACACACAGACACACACACACACATAGACACAGACAAACACACACAGACACACACACAAACACACACACACACACACAGATATACACACAGACACACACACACATAGACACAGACAAACACACACACACACACACACACACATACACAGAGATAGACACACACACACACTCACACACACAGATATACACACAGACACACACACACACACACACACACACACACACACACACACACAGACACACACACACAAACACACACACACACACACACAGATATACACACAGACACACACACACATAGACACAGACAAACACACACAAACACACACACACACACACAGATACACACAGACACACACACAAACACACACAGACACACACAGAGATACACACACAGATACACACACACACACACACACACACAGACACACACACACATAGACACACACACAGACACAGCCACACATACACACTCACACACACACACAGCCACACACACACACACACACACACACACACACACAGCCACACACACACACACACACACACACACACACACACACACACACACACACACACAAACACACGGAGAGCACAGACACACACACACATGAAGAACACACACACACACACACACACACACACACATATATGAAGAACACACACACACACACACAGCCACACACACAGCCACACACACAGCCACACACACACACACACACACACACACACACACACACACACACACACACACACACACACACACACACACAGAGTGGTCAGCTCAGTGACATTATCACAATAGTTTGTGCCTCTTTGTGCAGTTTTCCAGCGGTGGAGGACTTGTCTGAGCGTGTGACCGCAGCCTCCCTCTTTCATTCCTTCAACCAGCTTCTAGAAAAGGTCGACTCACATCCCGAAACCTGTTGATATGATATATGAAGTCTTTGATCATGTTTAAAAGTAGCTGTGTTCCTCCGACTTTTCTTCTGGCCGTGTATCTCTACAGCAGCCCTGCAAACGGTCGGCCGGTTGGTTTGTCTGTAGTCTATATCCACGACGTTCCACCTCCGGGATTGCTCCGGTGTCGCCAGAAACTCGGCCGGATGTGCGTCCCGTTCCTCTGTCTTTGTGTTGGCGTTCTAACCTCCGGCTGATGTGTGAGGACTATGGTTAACTGCTCCTCAGATCTCTGCAGGGTGAATCCAGACAGCTAGCTAGACTATCTGTCCAATCTGAGTTCTCTGTTGCACGACTACAACACCTTTTGAACGTACACATGTTCCACCAAAACAAGTTCCTTCCCGAGGCTATTTAGCAGAGGCACCGTGGCTCCGTCCGGCGCTTAGCTCCGCCCAAGGCGATTGTGATTGGTTTAAAGCAGGGGTCTCAAACTCAACTTACCTGGGGGCCGCTGGGGGCCGGTGGAGGTGGAGTCTGGGTCAGGCTGGGCCACATCAAGTATGACGTTATATTCCTTGTACGCTGCAACTTTCTCTGTGATATGAGACATGTAGGGATGCCCCTGTGCTCGACAAAAAATATTCTGTCTCCCACTTTCCCTGAAATTGCCTGAGCTCGTCGCCAACCTTTCTCTTCACGGCACGTTTTGAGAGAGACATGACGGGAACTGGCTGCTTCGCGGTTGGCTAGCTTGACAGGCCTATACAACAAACGCCGCGGTCAGGAGACCGTAAGTGACACACGCATCGACTCAGAAAAAAGGTGCGTTTCAGAACCACACCAGTGTTGGCGTGTGGGCCACACCAACACTGAACTTTGATGTCAAGTAGGGGGCCACGAAATATCATCCCGCGGGCCTCAATTGGCCCCCGGGCCGCGAGTTTGAGACCCATGGTTTAAAGAAATGCCAATAAACCAGAGCCCATCCCAGAAGGCTGTGTGGACTAGCCGGACCCTCTTCCGCAGCGCTGTGGAGGAAGGTCTGGCAAAGCGGGACTAGTTTGTGTCCAGTAACCATAGCAACTCACAGAGCTGACCAGAAGAGAGGCAGTAAAGTGTCACAAACTGCAGTAAAAACCCTGATTGAGACGCAGATTCCGAATGCGCTGTATACATGTCCACCGTTTTGAGATTGAACGTGCCCCAGATTTACTCGGTCCTCACTCTGTTGTCATCCTCCTCTTCTTCTGTTGTTGTCCCATCAGGTCAGATGTTCTGAAGACTGACCACCTCCCTCTACAGGCCGGCCCAGGAACTGCACCCGCAGCTAACAGCTAACAGCTAACAGCTAACAGCTGACCAGTGAAGTAGTGCTGTGGCTGGTGTTCAGGCTGTTGGATGGCCACAGGAGTGAACTACTGGAGCTCTTATGAACCCAGTTACAAGGTGAGACCCATTGATTGATTGATTGATTGATTGATTGATTGATTGATTGATTGAACAACACTTTTGCTGCAAATGAGGCGAGAGGAAATGCTGGCAGAAAATGACTACTTGTGTACATTCATCAGACCGTTTATTTCTAACGTGAAAGCTGCTTATTCTACAGCTCTAATACTTTAAACTTGATTTAAACAACATACTCAAGAACTGCATTTTGGTGTGACACCGTCCCGACGTGAAATGGGTTTTAGAGATTGAATAATCTCTGATTCACGCCATCAACCAGATATGTTTGACCAATTTATTAAAGAAAGGTAATTCATTGATATGCGTGGTAGAGGTGGGACAAAATATCAATTCGGCAATATATCGTTGTCCTTCACGCGATACGAGAATCGATGCGCTGTCGCCAAATATGGATATTTTAAAGAATAAAACGAGGCGCTCTGAATAGATGTCCCTGCTCCCAGCGTCGCTGCTTCACGGCTCCTCGTGGCGGCGCTCAACACGTGAACGAGGGAGACAGAACAGAAGTTAACGAGAGGAAGAGGAAGAGGTTTTCATTTTTTTTTTGCGCCTTTTTTTATTATTTTTTTCTTATATATACATACACTTACGTACACAGACGTGTACACATATATGCACACGCATATTCACACGTATACACATAGAAAATGCAACCTAGGGTCTTCTTGTGAATGTACCCGAGTCAAACTTTCACCTTTCAACATTCGGAGATCGACTATTTTTGGACTGGGAAAATGGCGGATAGCGTAAACAACAACCGCTAACGTGAGTTGTTCAAAATCTCTCTTTTTAGTGAACTCTGAACACAACCAATGTTGTCAAAGCTTCCGTTAAGGTGTAGAGCCCCTGGTTATAGTATATATCTTGGTCACCGGTGGAGTTAAGGTGTAGAGCCCCTGGTTATAGTATATATCTTGGTCACCGGTGGAGTTAAGGTGTAGAGCCCCTGGTTATAGTATATATCGTGGTCACCGGTGGAGTTAAGGTGTAGAGCCCCTGGTTATAGTATATCTTGGTCACCGGTGGAGTTAAGGTGTAGAGCCCCTGGTTATAGTATATATCTTGGTCAGCGGTGGAGTTAAGGTGTAGAGCCCCTGGTTATAGTATATATCTTGGTCACCGGTGGAGTTAAGGCGTAGAGCCCCTGGTTATAGTATATATCTTGGTCACCGGTGGAGTTAAGGTGCAGAGCCCCTGGTTATAGTATATATCTTGGTCACCGGTGGAGTTAAGGTGTAGAGCCCCTGGTTATAGTATATATCTTGGTCACCGGTGGAGTTAAGGTGTAGAGTCCCTGGTTATAGTATATATCTTGGTCACCGGTGGAGTTAAGGTGTAGAGCCCCTGGTTATAGTATATATCTTGGTCACCGGTGGAGTTAAGGTGTAGAGCCCCTGGTTATAGTATATATCTTGGTCACCGGTGGAGTTAAGGCGTAGAGCCCCTGGTTATAGTATATATCTTGGTCACCGGTGGAGTTAAGGTGTAGAGCCCCTGGTTATAGTATATATCTTGGTCACCGGTGGAGTTAAGGTGTAGAGCCCCTGGTTATAGTATATATCTTGGTCACCGGTGGAGTTAAGGTGTAGAGCTCCTGGTTATAGTATATATCTTGGTCACCGGTGGAGTTAAGGTGTAGAGCCCCTGGTTATAGTATATATCTTGGTCACCGGTGGAGTTAAGGTGTAGAGCCCCTGGTTATAGTATATATCTTGGTCACCGGTGGAGTTAAGGTGTAGAGTCCCTGGTTATAGTATATATCTTGGTCACCGGTGGAGTTAAGGTGTAGAGTCCCTGGTGATACTGGGAGCAAAGTCTCATGTTGTGTCGAGCCTTCTTACTGTTTAAAAATATCTATTTTGAGGCTAGCATCAAAGTGCCGCTAGCTCTCCCATTCAGAAGGCCATTTGACCCAAAAACGAGAATACGGTAAATCTTAAAAGTGGCAATTCCGTCCTAAATATGCTTTTAAACTAAAGTTTGACTCTGGTACATTCACAAAAAGACCCTAGGTTGCATTTTGGCGAGAGTTACGCTTTAACCTTTTCACGTGCATTTAGTGTTCATAGTTAGACAGATATCCTGATGTATCGTTACAATAAAGGTTGAATTGAATGTGTTCGGCAGGTGAGTGAGTGTGTGTGGGGCGGCGAACAGGATTCGAGCAGCGAGGAGGAAGGAGGCGGGGCCACATGGGAAACGCAAGCCATGGAGGTCAAAGGTCAACTCATCTCAGCACCTGGTGAGAGCAAACGGCAACGAGATACAGATGTTTGTCTTCATGAGGACAGTTGCAGTTATAGTTACATTACTGTGTGTGTGTGTGTGTGTGTGTGTGTGTGTGTGTGTGTGTGTGTGTGTGTGTGTGTGTGTGTGTGTGTGTGTGTGTGTGTGTGTGTGTGTGTGTGTGTGTGTGTGTAGACCCTTTCACCTGTCCCGACAGGAAGCAGATGGAGCGAATGGCAGAGCTGCTAGAGAGGAGGCGGGGCCTGCAGGCGCTGCTCAGCACACGATTGGCTGAGCTGAGACGCATCTGTCTGCAGGAGGCGGTGAGTGATGTCATAACTGGACCCTCCTCCCTCCAACAGGGATTATCCAATCACAGCTAACTAGAGGTCCTAGGTCACACAGTCTCGTCACTCTCGGGCTTCTTTTATGAACTTTTTTTTTGAAAGTTGCTTCAATCTGATGTAATATATAAGGTGTGTTTTCATTGGTCAGGAGCTGACAGGTGCGGTGCCCAGTGACTTCCCCCTGGAGGCGGGAGAGAAACCCCCCTGCGTCCGAAGGAGAGCTGGGACATCTCGCCATGTAAACAGGAAGTGCCGAGCGGAGGTGAGACTTGTGGCCCTGACTTCTGTCTGTTGGTGCTGATCTCTGTAATGTCATGGCCATGACCAAACCTGTGTGTGTGTGTGTGTGTGTGTGTGTGTGTGTGTGTGTGTGTGTGTGTGTGTGTGTGTGTGTGTGTGTGTGTGTGTGTGCGTGTGTGTGTGCCTGTGTGTGTGTGCCTGTCTGTCTGCCTGTGTGCCTGTCTGTCTGTCTGTCTGTCTGTCTGTCTGTCTGTCTGTCTTCAGGAGGAAGACTCTCAGCGTTCAAAGCAGAAGAAAACTTTATTCAGCGGAGCCCTGAGGAAACATAACGACTCTGAACACAACACACAGACACACACACACCACGGCAAGAGGACTGTACACAGAGGCTGCCACACAGGTAACACACACACACACACACACACACACACACACACACACACACACACGCACACACACACACACACACACAGCTGGCAGTAGATGAGAGACACCATTGTTTAGGAAAGACGAGGAAATCTGTTTCTTCCTGCCTTTATTCTGAATGTGTGTGTGTGTGTGTGTGTGTGTGTGTGTGTGTGTGTCTCTATGTGTGTGTGTGTGTGTGTGTGTGTGTGTGTGTGTTTTCAGACGACACAGTGAGGTCAGAGAGCAGCTCGACATCAGACTCGACAGGACTCGATAACGGTAACACACACCGTTAGTTGCTTCAGCGCCTCCTGGTGGCCGACAGTGAAACAACATCAAATGAACTGCAGTTCGTTTGTTTTAATCCATCATTTCTATCGGTTATAAAAACATTGTACTCGCAAACACACCGACTGGGATCTGATGTCACAGCGACATCACAAGGCTACATCTACACTACTACGTTTAGGTATAAAACAAATATCCTTTGCAATGTTCACTGCTCCGGCGTTTCAGAGCCCCTAAGAGAGGAGACACACCAGCCCGATAATCAGCCGTCGGACCGTCTGGCGAGGTCGGTGACTCGAGTCTGGTCGGTGTGTCCCGTGCCGTCGTCCGTCCGAGGAGCCGTCGGCCTTCATTTGGGCCGACCCGACATGTTCAGTGGGAGACAGGACAGTCGGGACTCACCCGGAGATGGGGAGCTGATGAGCCTCTCAAAATCTGATGAAGATCTGTTAACCTGACCTTTGTTGATCTGAAATGAAGACAGATTCAGCGACTGCACGGCCTATTTCTCTCTTAACATGTTCTCAGGAACACGTTACGGTGAACTATTTTAGTCCAATATGAGATCATATTCTGAACGAGCCGCCATGACAGTCTGGCTGTGAATTTCCGGAGAAAAAAGACCCACGTGACGCGTTCGTCCAATCAGCTGCCGGTTTTCATTTTCTGGGAAATAATCAGACTGTACTATACGGTAATTCCTCTACTATGAGACAGTAAGTCTCGTGGTTATGACCCAATCGTTAGCCTATTTTTATAACAACGTCTGCTACGGAGCCATAACGTGAGCTACAAGGTAATGGAGCCTTTTATACATTGTCGTGTTTCTTTAGAAATAAACAACGGACAAATAGAGTCTTTAAACGCTTCAGATGTAAAGTTATTCTCTGTCAAAGTGGCGCCAAAATGAATGGCAGTCAATGGGATGCTAACGGGAGGTGATGGCTTGGTAGCATCAGAATGAATGGCAGTCAATGGGATGCTAACGGGAGGTGATGGCTTGGTAGCATCAGAATGAATGGCAGTCAATGGGATGCTAACGGGAGCTGATGGCTTGGTAGCATCAGAATGAATGGCAGTCAATGGGATGCTAACGGGAGCTGATGTCTTGGTAGCATCAGAATGAATGGGAGTCAATGGGATGCTAACAGGAGGTGATGGCTTGGTAGCATCAAAATGGCGCCATAGGAGCTACGCAGTCCGAGGAGAAGCTTACCCCCTTGGTAACGTCAGACTATCTGCTTCCTGTTTACACCGGCACATGCCCAGTGTGTGTGAATGGTCATGTGATACGTGTTGTCAGACGTGTCGGACGGAGATTAGTTCTGCTGCTGGAGCTGAAACTCTTGTGTGGACGGAGATCGATTTGTCTCAAAAATAACAATGTAGAAATGTAAATGTAGCCTGATAGTAATCCCTCGTTGTGTTCTGTTATTATGTTCACAGTCTGTTCTTTATATCACCACACTGGCGTCTTTTCTACATATTGTATTACGTTTAAAAATGCAAAAAAGTGAAACCACCGTCCAGAGTGGAAATCTTACAGCGGTTCTCAATTGTTTACACACAAATACTGGTACTTAAGACACAATGACCACAACATGCAACTCGTGCACCGACCCCCTGAATCAATGCGTCACTGTATGTTTAACTGCTCAGTGACCCGGGCCGTGTCTCATTCGGCGTCCTTCCGTCAGTCCACCGCTAACGTGCACTGACCACTTCCTGCCGTAGTGCCCACTTTCGATGGTTAGTATCGTCCCAAAAGGAACACTTAACGTTATAACACTTAGCAGAAATGAGGAGCGGTCGGCTCGGCTCGCCACCTCTCAAAATCTGACGAAAATCTTTTAAACTGACCTTTGTCGATTAAAAAAAACGGACGGATTCAGCGACTGCACGGCCTATTTCTCTCTTAAAATGTTCTCAGGAACACGTTTCGGTGAACTATCTTAGTCCAATACGAGATCGTATCCTGAACGAGCCACCATGATCCTCGGTTGTGAAATCCGGGAGAAGCCAGACCCACGTGACGCGTTCGTCCAATCAGCTGCCGGTCGACGTCCTTGGTCCCTCCCCTTTCTGCTTTGTAGTCCAGATGGCGCCCGTTTAGTGCGAGTAGTGTCCATCGTTCCACGCTGAACTTTTTGACCGTTTTTAGGGGGTCATCCGGGTACTTTCAGTGCTCTGACTTTTTGCGTTATCTCCACGATGTACTTACAGCTAAGTGTTTGAAGTGTGGAAGTAGGCGCTTTGAGACACAGCCCCGCTCTTTAGTTCCCGAAAATACTGTACGGCGTGATGATGAAGTCTTCAGAACGTAATTCTAAATCTGTTCTGTCTTTATTCAAGACATTGATTTCGTCAGAGCACAAACATAACTGCCTGTCTGTCTGTGTTTGGCTGTCAGACGATGGCGTGGCTCAGTGTCGCCCCCCGCTGGTCTCTACTGGCTCTCCTGTGGAGGTCTTCTACCAGAACAGGACAACCAGGAGGAACTCTCTGCACACCAGGTACACACACACACACACACACACACACACACACACACACACACACACACACACACACACACACACACTAACAGAGACACACACAGACACACACACACACACAGACACAGACAGACAGACACACACACACACAGACACAGACAGACAGACACACACACACACACACACACACACACACTAACAGAGACACACACACACACACACACACACACACACACACACACACACAGACACTGACACACACAAACAGAGACAGACAGACTGAAACACACATACTAACAGACACACACAGACACACACACCCGCTGTATTTGTAGGGCTGATAGGATGAGATAGGACCACATTCAGAGATAATCTGCATCAGATTGTGATTAGGTCTCAGGTATAAATTCACCTGCCTCTTCCTCTTCCTGTTATCGCAAAAGCCCTTTCAAAATAAAAGCTGCAGGCGAGTTGTTCCTCTGCAAAGGAAATATAATTCAATTCAACTTTATTCATATTGTCGAATCATAACAGAAGTTATTCCAGGACACTTTACAGATAGTCGGTTTAGACCACACTCTATAATTTACAGTACTCCCCACGGTCCTCACATTAGCTGAAGTCTTCTCACCTGTCCCGCTCTTCTTTCAGGACTGACCATCCAGAGACTCTTCAGACCCACAAGCCCCTCCCCCTCCACCCTCCCCCACTCCCCCTCCACCCTCCCCCTCGCTCTCAGGACTCCTCCTCCTCCTCCGTCCCCTCTGATCCAGGACCAGCGGGGGAGGGCGGGCTCAGGGCCAACGCCGCCCGTCACAGTAACAGCTCCGACGGCCTCCTGGAGCGCATCCCGCTCCCGGAGGAGGACGCCGGCGGCCCGCGGCAGGGGGGATTGTGGGTAAACGGTCTGGCGGGGTCCAGAGGAACGAACACTTCGGGAGCGTTCAGGAGCTCGGAAACGCTGGCAGACGGCCGGACGCGGGCGCGGGCGAACAACGGCCGAGCGGCGGGGTACAGCGAGGTCCTGCTGGACTACGTGTGGGGGAAACAGCAGCAGCTGCAGCGACAGCAGTCCCAGCCCAACTACCGGCAGCCAATCACGTCGCACCACCAGCTGCTCTACGACGGCTTCTCCTCCCAGCAGCCTCAGGGAGCTCCGCCCACCTACCGCGACCGCGACCAGCGCCGAGTCAAAGTGACCCGCACCAAATCCTGCGGCCCCTTCCTCCCGGTGCAGCCGAGCCAGACCGATACCCATAATCCTCCTCTGTCCGCCATCCAGCCGGACCCTCATCCCCACCTGCTGCCTCCCCGACCGCCACAGCCGCCCCCTACCCAGGATGCTCAGCTGGAGGACGCCACCAGGAGCCTCCACAAGGCCCTCGCTCTGGAAGGTAAGCACCAACCACTTCCAACCGTAAGCTTTACTGCAGTGTTTGTGTTGTTCTTAAATAAAACAAATGGGTTCTAATTAGAGATGCACCCATTACATCTTTCTAGGCCGATTCTGATTCCTGATTTTCTTTGAGTTAGGCCGGCTGATACCGATTTTAGCCGATTCCGATTTCATTTTTTCTAACCACTTTACAGCACACACACATATTTATCTTCTATCTTTTCTTTAATAGAACATGTTGAACAGATGATGGATCACTATGAAATAGAACTATATCAATGACTCCTGGTGTGGGACATTCACACACATCTAAAGGTCAATGTTAGAACCATTTCCTTCTCTTCACGTCCAATATCAACTAAAGAAATGTGATTTGGGTTGTTGGTGTGGTCCCTCCACGCCCTACTCTTTCCTTGCAGCTGTTGCATATTGCAAACTTGTTATCTTCTGCACACACGCTGAAGAACCCCCAAACAGCTGACATGTTGCAGGTTAATTCACCAGGTTCCTACATGTGGGAGAATAGCGCCGACACGCCTTCACACCGCGAGCGGGTACGCGCCACACGGCGGAGAAGTTGAGAGAAAGGAAGAAGAGAGCGTGCTGTGGCGTCCGTGTGTGCGTGCGTCCTTGAGAACTGTAACTGGTAGAACTTATGTTGGCAGTTAATTGGAGCGTTGACCGGCATGAAATCAGCATATGTCAGACTGACCTGCTGGTCGCCGGTCATGGCCGAGCACGTGAAAACCGGCCAATCCCGGTCACCGGCTGCTCTATCGGTGCATCTCTAATTCTAAGTGGACCAGCCACCCCCCCTACCGCCTCCCCGGTCCCAGACCTGGGTACAGCACCCCTTACGTCCCCTGACGCTCCGCCAGTGAACAGAAATTTTGGCAGGACAGCTAGGTGAAAAAGGGGAGAGAGAGGGGCGGGGGGGAGACATGCAGGAAATCTTCACAGGTCGGATTCGAGCCCTAGACTTCTGCGTCGAGGCATAAGCCTCTCAGTATATGTGCGCCTGCTCTACCCGCTGATCCAACCCGGCCACCGCAAGTGGACAGATTCAATCTTAATCTGCCATAATTCAGCGGCCTTTTTAAAAAATCTGAATCTGTGAAGATGATAAAAACGGTTGAATGCTTAATGATGTGGAGATGAAACTGGGTCAGTCCGCCTGTCTGCTGCATGGCGGTCTCTGCTGTCTGAGGATGGGGCGCCACCTGCTGGGAGTCCAGCAGAATGACCCTCGCCTGGGTTAGAAAGCAACCAACAACATGAAAATACACAGATGTGGTTATTATTCGGACAGCCGGGTTTCTGTCCGAGGTGTCTCTCCGTTAGACCTTTTTTCAACATTTTTGTCACTTTTTTTCCAAATGCCATCAATTTCATATAAGAGAAATAAGCTGCAGCTGCTGAATCTGTCTTCATTCGATCGACCACGGTCACGTCAACCCTCGTCTTGTCTTCCCGTCGACCGTGCAACTTTTAGTTTTTCTGTGTCAAAATTAAAACTTTTTCTCAACATTTTGGTCTTTTTTTGACATTTTTGAAGCTTTTTTTCAACGTTCTTTTATAATTTTTTCTTCAAATGCTATAAAAATGGAATAATATAACTTATAATTTGGGTATAATAACACCCAAATTCAATGAAAGTAGTGAACTGATCATTTATTTTACTTGTGAAGAGCGTTATATGGGGGGACTACCGATGACAATTAGCACTTTTGAGCTAACTCGGGCACATTTACATTGTTTTAATGCTGATTAATGTTCACTGTCCCCTTTCAAATAAAGAAATGACATAACAACATAACATAGGGAACCATCCACGTTCATTTTTTTTTTAAATTTGGTTGAAAGAAAACCCAAATTTCTGATATAGAAACTTTTTGAAAATGGGTCAGATTTGACCCGAGGACACCAGGAGCGTTAAAAGATTTTTCAGATTTTTTCAGAGGCTGCGAGTCAAGGTGCCCGCTCCTCATTTGCATAAAGTAGCCTGGATTCAGTTTTATGCAAATGAGGAGCGGGCAACTCGACGCCCTGCTTTACGGAAGTTCCCGCAATGCTCCCAGAATGCATTGCCCAGCTGCTCACAGAGACAATAAATAGAAAGCGGGGAAATGATGTAGATAGATCTGTTGCTATAAATCCAGACAACAAATAACAAGAGTCAGATTAAGCAGTGTTTCTCAAATGGGGGTACGTGTCCCCCTAGGGGTACTATGGAGGACTGCAGGGGGTACGTGTCCCCCTAGGGGTACTATGGAGGACTGCAGGGGGTACGTGTCCCCCTAGGGGTACTCTGGAGGACTGCAGGGAGTACGTGTCCCCCTAGAGGTACTCTGGAGGACTGCAGGGGGTACGTGTCCCCCTAGGGGTACTATGGAGGACTGCAGGGGGTACGTGTCCCCCTAGGGGTACTCTGGAGGACTGCAGGGGGTACGTGTCCCCCTAGAGGTACTCTGGAGGACTGCAGGGGGTCCGTGTCCCCCTAGAGGTACTCTGGAGGACTGCAGGGGGTCCGTGTCCCCCTAGAGGTACTCTGGAGGACTGCAGGGGGTCCGTGTCCCCCTAGGGGTACTATGGAGGACTGCGGGGGGTCCGTGTCCCCCTAGAGGTACTCTGGAGCACTGCAGGGGGTACGTGTCCCCCTAGAGGTACTCTGGAGGACTGCAGGGGGTACGTGTCCCCCTAGGGGTACTCTGGAGGACTGCAGGGGGTACGTGTCCCCCTAGAGGTACTCTGGAGGACTGCAGGGGGTACGTGTCCCCCTAGAGGTACTCTGGAGGACTGCAGGGGGTATGTGACATTTTCTTGCAAAATGTTTTTCAGTAACAAGGCTGGAGTTACTTCTACTGGCTTTATTTTTAAGTTTGTCGCTTTTTTCTACGTTTTTGTCGTCTGTTGTGACCTGTTCCTGCCTTCCTTCCTGACTTTTTTCTACCGTCTTTTTTTATTCTTCAAAGTTTTTGTCTCTTTTGTCGCCCTAGTGTCGCCTTCCTTCTTTCTACTGTTTGTTTTCTAAGTATTTGTTACTATGTCCGACCTGTTCTTGCCTTCCTTCCTTCTTTCTACTGTTTGTTTTCTAAGTATTTGTTACTATGTCCGACCTGTTCTTGCCTTCCTTCCTTCTTTCTACTGTTTGTTTTCTAAGTATTTGTTACTATGTCCGACCTGTTCTTGCCTTCCTTCCTTCTTTCTACTGTTTGTTTTCTAAGTATTTGTTACTATGTCCGACCTGTTCTTGCCTTCCTTCCTTCTTTCTACTGTGTTTGTTTTCTAAGTATTTGTTACTATGTCCGACCTGTTCTTGCCTTCCTTCCTTCTTTCTACTGTTTGTTTTCTAAGTATTTGTTACTATGTCCGACCTGTTCTTGCCTTCCTTCCTTCTTTCTACTGTGTTTGTTTCTAAGTATTTGTTACTATGTCCGACCTGTTCTTGCCTTCCTTCCTTCTTTCTACTGTGTTTGTTTTCTAAGTATTTGTTACTATGTCCGACCTGTTCTTGCCTTCCTTCCTTCTTTCTACTGTTTGTTTTCTAAGTATTTGTTACTATGTCCGACCTGTTCTTGCCTTCCTTCCTTCTTTCTACCGTCTTTGTCTCCTTTCTTCATCATCATCTAAATGTTCTCCAGGTCCAAGAATCTATCGCTGACATCGCTGTATTCTTCCTCTTTATAGAGACTTTGTTTTCTACCAAAAATAATTCGTGCTGGTTAGGGGGTACACGGCTTAAAGACACTGTTCAGAGGGGGACGTTAATGGAAGAAGATTGAGAGCCAGTGAGATAAAGAATGAAACTAGTTCTGCCAGGTGCAGACATAGGACTTGACTAAACACGAGTTGACCAAACATAAACGGTTGCCTCCATTGTTTTTGATTGTCAGGTCTGAGGGACTGGTACCTGAGGAACACGATAGGCTCCACCCACCAAAACCAGGCCAACGGAAAGGTCAACACTAAGGCAAACGGGGGGGTCAAAGGTCAGGCCGGAGGGGGAGGAGCTCTGCACGGCAGACGGAGGACTCACGGCGGCATCCAGCAGGCGACCTATCAGACGGAGACGAGTCATCACAAAAAGACGCTGCCGCATTCGGCCACGTTCCACGGACACCCGCTGCACGGCAGGTAGGAGTCACCTGTACAGGTACAGTCTTTCAATCATGACGTTTCAACACTGGAACAACCATCATCGTGGTCAGAAGTACCTAAAATAACAGAAAAGAACAGCATCTTTGGGAAAAGACGTGTTGTACTTTTTAAGTTTGGTCCATGTCCCATCTGCTAACATGGAGGGGGCGGGGCTTATGACCTATAGAGCTCAACAGTCCCGCCCTAAGCGGGTTCCGGAAGTAAAAATACAATGCAATTTCTCCATTGACATTTGCAGAATAAGCCATGAAATCGTAACCGTCGATGATA
>CM042318.1:3167971-3187971 GCA_023566125.1 Zingel zingel
TGTGTGTCCTGCCGGTTCTTCAGGAGAACCAGGGGTTAAGTCCCAGTTCGTTATATTGCATCCATGTTTCCACCACTTGCTTCCCTTCCTCGTGCCACCGTCCCACCAAGAAAGCACGAGAGAGACGCAAGGAAATCATGCGAGGAGAGAGGAAATGAGGAAATGGGTTTTTAGACGTCCTTTCCTCTGAAGCGTCAGGTGACTTCGTCAGCTGTGTGGGCGGAGCTAGCAATGGCTTTCAGCTGCACGGCTTCTAGGAAGGCTGCTCTCTGTATCCTCGCTCATAGCTCCTCTATCTCCTCAGAGATCCCTCCTCCATCCTCGCTCATAGCTCCTCTATCTCCTCAGAGATCCCTCCTCCATCCTCGCTCATAGCTCCTCTATCTCCTCAGAGATCCCTCCTCCATCCTCGCTCATAGCTCCTCAGAGATCCCTCCTTCATCCTCGCTCATAGCTCCTCTAGCTCCTCAGAGATCCCTCCTCCATCCTCGCTCATAGCTCCTCTATCTCCTCAGAGATCCCTCCTCCATCCTCGCTCATAGCTCCTCAGAGATCCCTCCTTCATCCTCGCTCATAGCTCCTCAGAGACCCCTCCTCCATCCTCGCTCATAGCTCCTCAGAGATCCTCCATCCTCGCTCATAGCTCCTCAGAGATCCTCCATCCTCGCTCATAGCTCCTCAGAGATCCCTCCTTCATCCTCGCTCATAGCCCCTCAGAGGACCCCGCCTCCATCCTCACTCATAGCTCCTCATCGATCCATCCTTGCTCCTCGGGGCAGGATTAAGAGCTTTGAGACGGCCTTCACGACTTCCGGTTCAAGCGGGGAGCGAAGAGGTATCAAATAAGAGAAGTGAGATTCGGCCCAGGAGAACCTCCTGCTGCAGCAACTCTTCACCTGCTTCTCTCTTACTTCACCTGGAACCCCGCCCACCATGATGTCACACAGAGGATGATGATGTCACCCTCCTGTTGGCGGCTGCAGTCTGACCTCAGGGTGGCGCCCCAGGTGCTACTGCTCAGCTGTGATGTTTAGGATTTATGCTTCTGCAGAGCTTTTTCGCCGTAGCCCACGTGAGTGGCCTGAGGTTTATACTTATGCGCTGGCGTGCCTGCGTCGTTCTAGCGTATCGCTTTAAGACAATAGTAGAGCCTGTGTGTGTGTGTGTGTGTGTGTGTGTGTGTGTGTGTGTGTGTGTGTGTGTGTGTGTGTGTGTGTAGAGCGAGTGCAATGATTAGCTTCGGAGTGTGTACCGACTCTGGCGACAGAGATGGAGAAAGAGAGAAACCCTCTCTTTGATTTCATGTTGTTGATGGAGAAGGACTGTCATTACCCGATGTGAGTTGCGCATGCGTCACTTTGCGACTTCACGTAGATCTGTTTTGCTGGTAGCCACAGAATAATGAGATAGGTACATTACATAGCAGTAATTATTATTAATATTATTATTATTATTTAGCGTAAGGCATCACATTTTCACGGCATGATCCCTGATGTCAGTTCTAGATTGAAGCCGGAAGTAGCCTTCAAGATGCTAACGAGAGACTTCTGTAATATCAATACAATAAAAATGGACCTACATAACGAGGTCCGTTTACTGCTGGCTACAAGTTAGCAATCAAATACAACAAAGGCTGTCTCTTGAATGGCGTTTTGAGCTAACGTTAGCAATCAAACACAACAAAGGCTGTCACTTGAATGGCGTTTTGAGCTAACGTTAGCAATCAAACACAACAAAGGCTGTCTCTTGAATGGCGTTTTGAGCTAACGTTAGCAATCAAACACAACAAAGGCTGTCACTTGAATGGCGTTTTGAGCTAACGTTAGCAATCAAACACAACAAAGGCTGTCTCTTGAATGGCGTTTTGAGCTAACGTTAGCAATCAAACACAACAAAGGCTGTCACTTGAATGGCGTTTTGAGCTAACGTTAGCAATCAAACACAACAAAGGCTGTCACTTGAATGGCGTTTTGAGCTAACGTTAGCAATCAAACACAACAAAGGCTGTCTCTTGAATGGCGTTTTGAGCTAACGTTAGCAATCAAACACAACAAAGGCTGTCACTTGAATGGCGTTTTGAGCTAACGTTAGCAATCAAACACAACAAAGGCTGTCACTTGAATGGCGTTTTGAGCAAACGTCAGCAATCAAACGGCAGATCCCTTGGCGTTATGCCGTAAACCGTTTAAATGTGAGCATGCGTAACTCACGTGCACTCGACTCACATCGGGTAGTGACAAGGACAACCGGGAAAGGAGTCGGAGGAAATACAACGCTACCAAGCCACGGCCGAGCGACGTGCGTAGGGTCGGTATCTCGAAGTACCTACAGTACCACAGCGTCGACTTAACGCAGGAGCATGAATTGTCCTTAAGCATCATTGGACTGACTGCCCTCCAAAGAGTTTATGGGTTACATAACAACACAGCTGTCATGGGAAACATTTAAAACTGAACTGCAGGTTTTTTTACAGTCGGATTGTTGTTTTTACGTTTTCTACGACGACGACGTCATTAATCTGCGATCTGACTCTGCTCAGACAATCAGGACGAAACCAGAGTTTTATATGAACTTTTGATGATGATGATGATGATGATGAAAAAGAAACTGTTGCACTCTCTCTCTCTCTCTCTCTCTCTCTCTCTCTCTCTCTCTCTCCCTATCTCTCTCTCTCTCCCTATCTCTCTCTCTCTCTCCCTATCTCTCTCTCTCTCTCTCCCTATCTCTCTCTCTCTCCCTATCTCTCTCTCCCTATCTCTCTCTCTCTCTCCCTATCTCTCTCTCTCTCCCTATCTCTCTCTCCCCCTCTCTCTCTCTCTCTCCCTCCCTCTCTCTCTCTCTCTCTCTCTCCCTATCTCTCTCTCCCTATCTCTCTCTCTCTCTCTCTCCCTATCTCTCTCTCCCCCTCTCTCTCTCTCTCTCCCTCCCTCTCTCTCTCTCTCTCTCTCTCTCCCTATCTCTCTCTCCCTATCTCTCTCTCTCTCTCCCCCTCTCTCTCTCCCTCTCTCTCTCCCTCCCTCCCTCTCTATCTCTCTCTCTCTCTCTCTCCCTATCTCTCTCTCTCCCTCCCTCTCTATCTCTCTCTCTCTCTCTCTCTCTCTCTCTCTCCCTCCCTATCTCTCTCTCTCTCTCTCCCTCCCTATCTCTCTCTCTCTCTCCCTATCTCTCTCTCTCTCTCTCTCCCTCCCTATCTCTCTCTCTCCCTATCTCTCTCTCCCTATCTCTCTCTCTCTCCCTCCCTATCTCTCTCTCTCTCTCTCTCTCTCTCTCTCTCCCTATCTCTCTCTCTCTCTCTCTCTCTCTCTCTCTCTCTCTCTCTCTCTCTCCCTATCTCTCTCTCTCTCTCTCTCTCTCTCTCTCTCTCTCTCTCTGAGGACCGATAATCACCAGCTCAGTCCCACAGACCAGCAGTTTTTAAAAGTGTGACCGATGAACTTTTGATAACTTTTTAAACTGATCGGATCAGGCGAGCTGTTTGACTCCTCTCAGGTGAGCGTCTTCAGGTATTCAGTTTGGACTCAGCGTCTCTGCACTACGTTAAACAAGAACATGCAACAGACGGGTCGCTCACACTCTCCCTGCACCCTGTGAACAACCAGCAACACCAGTAACTGGACTTCCTGTCTCTGTGGTTGGAAGCAGCATCTGCCAAAAAAAGTAATGTGATGTATGAAACGGTTGCCGTGTTTCCATTCACATATTTCATGCTCGTTTTGAAGAAGCGCGTTAGAAAAGCTGAAAGGAAACGGCAACGTTCAATAAAACGTCTTCAATTGCACACTAACGTCTATTTTTACGCTCCCTCGAGGTGGTTTAAGAGTTGATTCTGTAATTGGGATATGGAAACGCCTTTGCTGCATAAGAGAGGAGACACACCAGCCCGATAATCGGCCGTCGGACCGTCTGGCGAGGTCGGTGACTCGAGTCTGGTCGGTGTGTCCCGTGCCGTCGTCCGTCCGAGGAGCCGTCGGCCTTCATTTGGGCCGACCCGACATGTTCAGTGGGAGACAGGACAGTCGGGACTCACCCGGAGATGGGGAGCTGATGAGCCTCTCAAAATCTGATGAAGATCTGTTAACCTGACCTTTGTTGATCTGAAATGAAGACAGATTCAGCGACTGCACGGCCTATTCCTCTCTTAACATGTTCTCAGGAACACGTTACGGTGAACTATTTTAGTCCAATATGAGATCGTATTCTGAACGAGCCGCCATGACAGTCTGGCTGGGAATTTCCGGAGAAAAAAGAACCACGTGACGCGTTCGTCCAATCAGCTGCCGGTTTTCATTTTCTGGGAAACAATCAGACTGTTAATGGCAACAATACAGGGCAGCGCCGCCTTCTGCTATGGAGACGTATTACGTCTCGCGCACGCTCAAGTCGGCGTCTCTTCGGTGAGTTCTGAGGCACTTTTTGGACCTCGGGGAGACTGATCAGTCCGACTGGCTTTACTGCCGACGGTCGGCCGTCTGGTTGGTGTGTCAGGGCCTTAAGGTGTAACGTAAAATGGTAGCTTCGGCTTTTTTGTTTCAATCTGTACCCTGTTTTATGTTTTTTTTGTGTCAAACCCTGCAGTCAAGTTAGCTACAAAAGACAGCGACATGCACTCGCTTGATGGGCGCTCCTGGGCGTGCCGAGCCTACTCCTGGTTGCTTGGCGACAGTAAACAAAAATTCTCCGGTGCTACCTTCAACCACGTCTTACAAGTCACTTCAGAGGTATTGTCAAGTCACGAGAACGATGTTTTTTGGATTTAAAAGTATTTATTTCTCGATGAAAGTAACAAAATATATGAGAATAAATGCCAAACGTATCAGATATAAACAGAAATACGACGTCCTGAAGCGTTTCCGCCATCTTGAATGATTTTCTTCAACTCGAGCAACCAAAGGGCATACGTCACGCTGCCTTCACTCCGATTGGCCGTCGCTTTGTCGCATCGCTCAGCATTTGCATAAAATAGACTTCTTGTCTATTTCGGTCCAGCGGCGAGCTCGTTGCTTGTCGCTGGCAAACGGCCACTCCCACTGAAAATGAATGGCAGCCTGTCGCTTTGTCTCTGTCTCTTGTAGCTAATGTGACTGTAGGGTCAGGGCTCCTGCACAATGCCTGCGTGGCGTGAGCCTGTCAGCTGCGTGGCGTGTCCGTTTTTATTTCGGCTCCCATGGTAACAGGTTAGAGCGTGCACGCTGCTTGCGTGACACACACGTCTCAGACGTTGCTCGAGCCGCTCCGAAAACGCGTGCATGCTAGAAATAGGACCGACGCCTATTTTTCACGCGACACGCAAACGTGTTGGAAGCGTTTCCAGGCAAAATACAACAGGAAAAGATGTTTATATGACATTTTCACACAAATACATTTAATAAATGACATTTTGATGTTTGAAAGTCTCAAGGTTTTGACATAAATGCAGATATAAATGTGATCTAAAAAAAATAAAAAATAATAATTATCAATTTTCAAATATATATCAGGAAAGGGATATATATCTATATAGATATATATCTATATAGATGTATATCTATATAGATATATATCTATATAGATGTATATCTATATAGATATATAGATATATCGAAATATGTGCAAACAAATGTATTAACACAAAAAATATTGACAAAATAAAGTTGAAGAACACGCTATTATTTCATTTTATCAATGGGAAACGTGTACAGACAAGGCTAGCAGCAGCGCCGTGTCAGACACGTTTCTGGTGTGTAAAGACATAGAAAACGCCACGCAACAGAAACGCCACGCTCACGCCACGCAGCCAGCGTGCAGGAGCCGACCGGTATCTACCGGATCGAATGTCAACGCAGATTCAACCTGGACCCTATGTTCCTATGTGTTTGTGTGTAAGTGACTGATGGGAACAACAATCTCTGACATTGGTCCAGCATAGGCCTGCACGATCAATCGTTATAAAATCGCAATCTCGATTCACCCTGTTCATGATTTAATTGTTAAATAACTTAATAAATAAATTTTCATTTAATTTACGAGCCGACTGCATCACAAACGCTACGACTTTCTTCCGTGAGTTTTAAACATAGACGGTATAAAATAGGTTTTAAAGCGCTCCCAAGCGCTGCAGTGCTCTCCCTTCTCTTCACTGAAGCCTCAAATATAGCATCAATGTGCTATAGGTGCCAAAAATAATCCATGTTTGGTACTGCCACTTTGTTTTGTTTTGTCACGGTTCATGTGTGCAATCAACATTACACTTCGTGAGAAAATAATCGTGGCAGAGAATCGTGATTATCAATTCTAAGCTAAAAGATTGTGAGTCATATTTTTCCCCGAATCGTGCAGGCCTAGTCCAGTATTAAGGGTTAGGGTTATTAAGTGAAACAGGCTACAATGTAACGTTATTGGGCAATTGTGCAGCTTGTATTTATGTTGACTAAAGTTTTTTTGTGTGGTTGATATTGTCTTTTCAGGGACGATACTGATACAGATTATTAGTAGTTAATGAAACAGATAACAGATATTAGGAACCGACATGCATTTACAGTGAAAATGAAAATCTTGTAGTTAGACCAACACAAAAGTACGGAGCCCCCCTGGAGCCCCCCTGGTGTCAGCTGAGAGCACGGATTCATAATCCGTGCTCTCAGCTGACGACCTTCATGCAGTGACCCCTTTGTACTCGTCTTCTTCTTTCTTGGGTATTAATGAATCGGCTTCAGCGCTGCCATTGTTAACTTTCTGAAAGTATTCAGTGGTTGCCTTTTAAAGCTCGCAGCTTTCTCTCTTTCTGTGTGCCATTTTGCGAATAGTTCTCATGAATTACTGCATTAATTGTTTTGTTTTTCATAATCATAATCATAATTCATAATCCGTGCTCTCGGTTTTATAAATGTAAGCAAAATTAGAAAGATACTACCTTATTTAAACATGAAATGAATAGATATTATAGTGTCGGTGTTGGAGTTTGTAGATGGTCCCTGAACACGTCCGGTCTGACTGACTGCCGTCTCACCTCCGGCTGCCGTCTCGCCTCCGGCTGCCGTCTCGCCTCCGGCTGCCGTCTCACCTCCGGCCGCCGTCTCACCTCCGGCTGCTCAGAGAGACCAATCATGTTATTCCTCCAGGTCGGAGGACGGCTCGTGTTGATGATAATGAGTTTGTAGCTCGTTGTTAGCCTCACTACGTTAGGAAAGATGCCTAGTTTGTGTTTTAATAACATTTCGCTATAGAGAATTATCCCAGAAGTTCAAATCTGTGAAGATCTTTCTAATTTTGCTTACATTTATCAAACCGAGGGCACGGATTATGAATCTGTGCCCACGGTTTAGTTTTTTTTTATCAGCTGACACCAGGGGGGCTCCGTACAAAAGTGATCACGGAAGGCTTGTATCATGTGGACCCGCCGACAGTTTTGTTGTCATTACTCAGCATTCCTCACGGGGGCGACAGAAACTACGCCCTGCAGCTTTAATGTCCCGCCCACAACACTATCCGACTCTCTGTCACTGGGGATTATGCTGAAAGTTTCTCATTTATTACATAATTTCTTAAAGCATTTAAACAAAGTTTTGTGTTGGAGTTTGTAACATTCCAACATCTTAATTTAAAAAAAAATTTTTTTTATTTTTTGGATCATTTTTTGGGGGCATTTTCTTCCCTTTATTAGATAGTGACGGTGGATAGACAGGAAAGAGGGAGAGAGATGGGGATGGGGGATGACGTGCAGCAAAGAGCAGCAGGTCGGATTCGAGGACCTACATGTGGCGCACGCTCTTACATCCTGTCCCAGAAATGCTTGTTACTTATAGAGTGTGGTCTAGACCTACTCTATCTGTAAAGTGTCTCGAGATAACTCTTGTTATGATTTGATACTATAAATAAAATTGAATTGGATTGAATTGAATCTAACTGGGTGACCTAGAGGCCGCCCCTCATGGGCGATGTTAGACCCCCTAAATTTCATCTCAGCCCCCCCTAAAAATTCTAATAATAAAAAAGTTGGTTAAAAAAAAAAAAGTTGGTAATTTCATGGCGCAGATTAGAACCCAAATTGAAACGTAAATTGCTGAATGTTAGAACATTGTGTCAAATTGGTCGTAATTACTGTGATTTATAAAGTGTGAGGTTTAGTTCCATCATAGTGTTAATAGTGTCAAAACGTTAGCTGACGTTGTTGTTCAGTAGCTAGCTCAGAGATTATCGGCTAATGAAATGACTGGTGTTAGCGAGGCACTGTATCCCTGTCACCTTCTCATTAAGGGCTGAGCCCCCCTAAAGGTCTGATCCTAGAATCGCCCCTACCGCCCCTCCAGAATCTTAATTTTGACTTAAAGATTTTCATTTTCACGGTGAATGCTATCTTTGCACCATGACCTCGAGCCAAACACCCCCCGTAAGCTTTTTTTCCCTTGGTCTAACACTGGGCGAGTTAGCATTATCAGCCGAACGGCTTAGTGCAGGCGCTAATGGATCCAAGAGTGTATCTCGTAAATTACCCCACTAATAATGCCCGGAATGATGCCAAACTTCTACAGTAGAACAAATAGGTTCAGTACTCGTAAAACGAGGCATTATAACGTTTATAAGTACACCAGGAGGTTAATTAAACAGCACTTGCCTGATGGCTTCTACTCTCTGCTGCTAGTGCTGGCGTTGCTAGCTAGCTAGCTAGCTCTCCGATTCTCTTCCATTAGTTGTAGCTCCTCGTCTGTGTATTCAGGCACGAATGGGTACGGGCGACCTTCGAAATTGAGCCACTCATCGTTGCATTCGATGCTCACTTCTTTGCCATTTTCTTGACCTATTCTGCTGTTCTCTCGCTTCTTGCTTGGTAGTCTCTTCCGGCAATAGATGTTGTGCTCTGTGCGTGATCTCGCGCAGTAGCAGCCGACAGGAGTATCCATAGGGGCAAGTGTTATTTAAATATACTCCTGGTGTAGTTACAAACTTTCTAATGCCTCGTTTTATAAGTACAGAAACGATTTGTACTACTGTAGAAGTTTGGTATCATTCCGGGCATTATTAGTGGGGTAATTAACGAGATACAAACGTGGATCCATTAGCGCCTGCACTAAGCTAACCAGCTGATAACGCTAACTCGACCAACGTTATAACGAGGGAAAAAGCTTATGCGGGGTTGTTTGGCTCGAGGTCAGGGTGCAAAGCAGCCTAGGGTGAAATTACTCTGAACCATCACTTTAACTACTAATGATTGGTATCGGTATCGGCCTTGAAAAAACAGTATCGGTCGATCCCTGTTCCAGGTTTTGGTCTCCGTAGGACTTTGAGTCAGGATTCAGATCCAGTCTGAGAGCAATAAGAGGACCGGGGGAGTCCGTGTCGTGTTCTGATTTGAACCTTTTCAACTTTTCAGGATGAAAATCATTTGCAGCGACAATCAGACGGATGATGTCACAGTGTTGATTGAACTGAGCCTGTTTTTGTTTTTTTGCACTGAGCTTCAGTGAAACTCTTTTATACAAATGTCCATGAACTCAACATGAATGAAATGCAACTCTTTCTTTCTATCTTTTTAAACGTCCAAGGGTGTCAAGAAGATTTGAAATGATCCATCGTCATGGTTATTATTGAATATGGATTATGAATCGATGACATGTCTCTCTTTGGTATTGTGACGTCTGTGGTTTTTATCGTCTGTTCTAAGTTCAGTTCTTTAAAATTATTCCACGAAAACCAGCCTGACCTCCAGTTTCCTCCAACGTGAAGCTGCGGTCACGTTCAAATTAGTCTCGCTTTTACCAGACCTTCCTCCACAGCTCTGCGGAGGAGGGTCTGTCTAGTCCATACAGCATTCTGGGATGGGAGAAAAACGTGCTCAGGTTTATTGGCATTTCTTTAAACCAATCACAATCGTTGTGGGCGGGGCTAAGCGCCGGACGGAGCCACGGTGCCTCTGCAAAATAGCCTCTGGAAGGAACTTGTTTTGGTGGAACATGTGTACGTTCAGAAGTAGTTTTAGTCGTGCAACAGAGAACTCAGATTGGACAGATAGTCTAGCTAGCTGTCTGGATTTACCCTGCAGAGATCTGAGGAGCAGTTAACCATAGTCCTCACACATCAGCCGGAGGTTAGAACGCCAACACAAAGGAAGCGTTAGGTAGGCCTAACGGCGGCAATAAGTCGCGAGATCTGGCGACACAGAGAAGCTAACGTCAGCTAACGTTCACCAACGCTCTAACAAAACTAATGTCCGTGATGATAAATATTAGTCTTTTAGCTATAATATCTTACGTTAGCATAAGAACATTTTAATAAATTATACAAATATAACTTGTCATCCATCCACACGACGTTCACTCCACTTTCAAACGAGGCCACGCCCCTTTAGGAGACAGGAAGTGTGGACCGTTGCATACCGTTGGCCAGCTTGAAATGCGCTCTCTTTAGCTATAGAGGATGTTTGGCTTTACCTTTCAACACGTGAGCTTCGTCTGTTATTTTTTACAGTCTATGATCTGAATCAACAAGGTGTGTTTCACCTGTAAAACAAAAAGTACTTAGTGTGACACAGCTCCCCCTACAGGCCAGTGGCTCTGCACACTTTTGCTGCGTTCCAGGCAACCCGTAACTCGTGTTTTCACAACCTTCTCCCGGTGAAAGAGCCCTGGAACGGCAGTCAGACCCGTAACTTACTCCCGGTGAACTGGTACCAGATGGTTGTACTCCCAGTTACAGTTGTTGACGTCACACACACATAAACAACAATGTCGACCCCTGTTGATGCTGTACAGACGCCGGTGATTAACGGTGAGAAATAGAAATAAATAGGCAACGTAAAGTAATTCCGCACATTGTAATCAAAACAATACACATAAGATGGTGTACTACTGCAGGTTATGTTTATTAAATGAAGCCCAAAATATATCGCCTACTAGAAATCGCTAGTATCAGCTATGGTAGCTAATGTTAACGTTAGGTAGCCGCTAGCTAACGCTACGCTAGCTAACGCTACGCTAGCTAACGCTACGCTAGCTAACGCTACGCTAGCTAAAAGGGTTTGTCGTGACTTTGCCTAGAATGCTACCAAGTTGTGAGTCGTGACTTGAAATCGTAACTTACGGGCTAATAATTGTGTCTGGAACGCAGCATGTTATCCTCCAAAAGGTCGCACAACAGGATTGGCCGCCCGCTGCTGTCTGTCACGCTCAAATTTGATTGGCAGATCAATACAGATGATTATTATCTGCTGCTGGCAAATAGTTTGTTTTCACGTCCGACTGAATGATAATCGCTTTAATTGAACATCTTGTGACCGCAGCTTTGGAGGAGCAGAAAGAGTCCCAGCATGCTCAGAACTCAGAAACATGTAAATACATTCAGCGACAGAAAATAGTAGTACCAGTATTAAATACAATCATATACTCAGCAGTAACGCAGTGTTCTTTCAACACATTCTCACTCCCAATCGTGTACAATATGTACGCTTGGTCAGGTGCCTTTGGCGTTGTTATTGACGCTAAAAGTCTGAGTGAGAACGTGTTGGTTATTTCTGAGTACTACTGTGCAGGTACATCACCAGCCACCAACCAAACTCTGTACAAATTTCTGCGTATTTAAAAAAAAAGAAGTATTTATTAATGTAACTCAGTTATATTTTATGTTTCTCTGTGTTACAGTGTGAAGTATTTCATGCTGGTGAGGAATAGAGAGGCGAAGTCTCTCCCCTTCCGGTGGACACCATGGGACCATATTTTGGAAAAAAATAATGTACAGTAGTGAATAAGGAGACAAGGAACGGGGAGACACTAAT
This sequence comes from Zingel zingel, assembly GCA_023566125.1. Classification (NCBI taxonomy): domain Eukaryota; kingdom Metazoa; phylum Chordata; class Actinopteri; order Perciformes; family Percidae; genus Zingel; species Zingel zingel. Next base: position 3,179,715 of record CM042318.1, read on the forward strand.
AATGATTTGATCCGGTTTGAATTGAGCCATGAATTACACATATGATGTTTGTCAGTTTGAAAGATAATTCAGCAAATGAAGAAAGTCTCACTTTGTCGTAGGTTTGTTGTAGCACCACTTAGTTTTGTGTGAAAGCGCTCCGTGAACTACGTCTCTCGTCTCGCACAATATACGCAAGGGGGTAAGCCTCTCCCCGGAACGCGTAGCTCCTATGGCGCCATTTTGATGCTACTAAGCCATCACCTCCCGTTAGCATCCCATTGACTGCCATTCATTCTGATGCTACCAAGCCATCACCTCCCGTTAGCATCCCATTGACTGCCATTCATTTTGACGCCACTTTGACAGAGAATAACTTTACATCTGAAGCGTTTAAAGACTCTATTTGTCCGTTGTTTATTTCTAAAGAAACACGACAATGTATAAAAGGCTCCATTACCTTGTAGCTCACGTTATGGCTCCGTAGCAGACGTTGTTATAACAATAGGCTAACGATTGGGTCATAACCACGAGACTTACTGTCTCATAGTAGAGGAATTACCGTATAGTACAGGAGAAGCTCTCAGGCAGTTTGGACTTCCATTAGCTGTTTAAGTGTAATTACTAATGTTAACTATCATGTTAGTGATCAGTAATTAGCCTGTGCCTATGTTATCTCCTTACATATACCTACGCTCTCCGTCTCTGCTAGATTGGGAATGATTGAGATTTCTCTTGGCACAGCTACCAGAAGACTTCCAACTTTCAGACAGGTTGCTCACGTCACATCTACGTCTTCAAGCTCAGTTGGAGGCTGCTCAGTAACGCTCAGCCATCACCGGAAAAGAGCTTCTAACATCCTTCACTGGTCTCCATCCAGAGACACGGGACCTGCTGGTCCAGTTGATATATGTAAATGAATATACGTCACCCCGCTCGCTAGCTAGCTTAGCTCTGTTCCACTACACATGTAACATTATCTTACGTGATGTGTTGTATCCAGTGAAGTTTAATCAGCCGGAAAGAGAAGGAAGAAGCGAGACCCGCTGCACGAAGAGTAACGCTACATCCCGGTACCAAACACACAGACACCGTAGCTCCAGAGAGACGTCACTTACACACTCAGAAGTGTGTAGTCTTTCTAATTCTGTATTTTGTAGTCTTCAACTTTAACAGTTTTACAACAAACTGAGACTTTCTTCAGTTGCAAAAGTGTATTTTAAACTGACAAACATCATATGTGTAATTCATGGCTCAATTCAAACAGGATCAAATCATTATTAGTCCCTTCCCGTTCACTACAGGACATATATTTTTTCCGAAATAAGTTCCCATGGTGGTCCAGCGGAAAGGGGCGGGACTTGTTCTGTGTGTGTCTCTCCCCCCGTCCCCCTTTCAGGGCCAGGACCAGCTGTTGTCCAGCTGTGTGGACAGTCTGTCAGTGTGACTTCACAGCTGTCAATGTGACATCACAGCTGTCTCTGCCGTGATGCGTCCAGGTGCACTCTGTACAGTCGGTGTTTCTTTGTTTTAAACAGTCTAAACTTTGTGTAAAAAAATAATTTTCTATCTTTTTGGGACTCTTGTCATTTGTACTTTTTTCACTCTTTCTGCTGTATGATGTTAAAAAAAAAACAAGCTTCATGTAAATAAATAAATTGACACATTGTAAATGTTTTTAAATAAAGAGTTTGCTTCAATGTTTACCAAATATCTGCCTGTAATTGTAGCAACTAGTGCAGTGCCTGTTTAGGAACGGGCCGATTGCTTGGCTGCCGGTATTTCTTTATTGTGTAAATTCTCACAAACGTGACACAAAATGCAGTTATGAAAGCTTGGTTTCCAGTATTGTTGCTTGCAGCGTTTTTGGGTGGCGTGCCCGTTTGAAGCGTTCTCAAGAACAACTTATCTAGTCTATATCGACAACGTTTCATTTCCGGGATTGCTCCAGTGCCGCCGCAAATTCCGCCCGATGTCCCTCATTTCGTCCGGATGTCCATCACCATTGATGTGTCTGGATGTCTGGATGTCCGGATGTCCGTCACCATTGACGTGTCCGGATGTCTGGATGTCCAAATGTCCGTCACCATTGACGTGTCCGGATGTCTGTTACCATTGACGTGTCTGGATGTCTGGATGTCCGTCACCATTGACGTGTCCGGATGTCTGGATGTCCAAATGTCCGTCACCATTGACGTGTCCGGATGTCTGTTACCATTGACGTGTCTGGATGTCTGGATGTCCGTCACCATTGACGTATCTGGATGTCTGGATGTCCGGATGTCCGTCACCATTGACGTGTCCGGATGTCCGTCACCATTGACGTGTCTGGATGTCCGTCACCATTGACGTGTCTGGATGTCCGTCACCATTGACGTGTCTGGATGTCCGGATGTCCGTCACCATTGACGTGTCCGGATGTCTGGATGTCCGTCACCACTGACGTGTCTGGATGTCCGGATGTCCGTCACCACTGACGTGTCTGGATGTCCGGATGTCCGTCACCACTGACGTGTCTGGATGTCCGGATGTCCGTCACCATTGACGTGTCTGGATGTCTGGATGTCCGGATGTCCGTCACCACTGACGTGTCTGGATGTCCGGATGTCCGTCACCATTGACGTGTCCGGATGTCCGGATGTCCATCACCACTGACGTGTCTGGATGTCCGTCACCATTGACGTGTCCGGATGTCTGTCACCATTGACGTGTCTGGATGTCCGGATGTCCGTCACCATTGACGTGTCTGGATGTCCGGATGTCCGTCACCATTGACGTGTCTGGATGTCCGGATGTCCGTCACCATTGACGTGTCTGGATGTCCGGATGTCCGTCACCACTGACGTGTCTGGATGTCCGGATGTCCGTCACCATTGGGCAGCACTGTGGCCTCACAGCAAGTAGGTTCTGGGTTCGAATCCAGTTCGTTCCGGGCCTTTCTGTGTGGAGTTTGTATGTTCTTCTCATATTTGTGTCGATTTCCTCCGGGTGCTCCGGTTTCCCATAGACGGTAAAATGAATGGACAAAACGACGCCGTAGATTTCTACGGAGACCAATGAAGGATATTAGAAGTCACTTTTCCGGTGATGGCTGAGCGTTACTGAGCAGCCTCCAACTGAGCTTGAAGACGTAGATGTGACGTGAGCAACCTGTCTGAAAGTTGGAAGTCTTCTGGTAGCTGTGCCAAGAGAAATGTCAATCATTCCCAATCTAGCAGAGACGGAGAGCGTAGGTATATGTAAGGAGATAACATAGGCACAGGCTAATTACTGATCACTAACATGATAGTTAACATTAGTAATTACACTTAAACAGCTAATGGAAGTCCAAACTGCCTGAGAGCTTCTCCTGGACTATACGGTAATTCCTCTACTATGAGACAGTAAGTCTCGTGGTTATGACCCAATCGTTAGCCTATTTTTATAACAACGTCTGCTACGGAGCCATAACGTGAGCTACAAGGTAATGGAGCCTTTTATACATTGTCGTGTTTCTTTAGAAATCAACAACGGACAAATAGTCTTTAAACGCTTCAGATGTAAAGTTATTCGCTGTCAAAGTGACGTCAGAATGAATGGCAGTCAATGGGATGCTAACGGGAGGTGATGGCTTGGTAGCATCAAAATGGCGCCATAGGAGCTACGCTTCGTGGAGGCTCGCTAACCCCCTTGGGTTTCCCCCACCATCAAAAAACATGTACTAGGTTCTCCAGCCAGTGCCCTTGATCAAGGCACTGGCTCAGGTCTGGAGGTGGTCCCCGGGCGCTGTAAATGGCTGCCCACTGCTCCCTTGAGGGATGGGTTCAATGCAGAGAATGAATTTCGCTACATTTATTTATTTATTTATTTAATTTATTTAACCAGGTAGGCCATTGACAACAGGTTGTCATTTTCAACCTGGCCAAGACAAGCAGAAGTGTGCAAGACAACATACAGTTTCACATTCAATACAGTACAAGAACACGGAATACAATATGCTACATAAAGTACAGACGTTGCTGTAAGGCATTTGCAGATATATATATATATATATATATATATATATATATATATATATATATATATATATATATGAGATATATATATAGAGAGATATATAGATATATATATAGAGAGATATATAGATATATATATAGATATATATATATATATATATATATATAGATAGATATATATATATATATATATATATATATAGATCATATAGGCTACCGGATGTAAGTTTGCACAAAACTGGATTCTGGGATAGACGAAAAGACAATATTTACAAATATTTACACGGGACAAATATAAGACACATCTGCATGTTACGCCATCTTGGAGACACACACCACACACGTGTATGTGATAATAAAGTACCTTGACCTTCGTCTTTCTTTGTGTTGGCGTTGTAAACTCTGACGGATTTATGAGCACTCACTCTGAGCTGTTAGAATAAATAGTTCAGTTTTAGCCTTTTTTGTCGCTTTTATTGCGTTCCTCTCATTTCTTGTCATTTTCAATATTTTTGTTTTGGCGTTTTTGTCGCACTGTGATGTTTTTGGTGTTTTTTTCTACTTTTTCTTTGTTTTTTCCAATGTTTGTTGCTTTTTTTTAAATGTTTTTGTCGCTTTTCTGACGTTTTTGTAGCTTTTTAAAAACTTTTTGGATGTTTCTGTCACCATATGCAACGTCTACTTTGTTGTAGTTGGAATGCGCCCCAGTGGTGTATTCTACATACGCAATATACCCACTAAGAAAGAGCCAGGATTTCCATATACCCACTTAAAAATGCCCAATGACATGCAACATACTTTGCATTATAATTCTGATATATTCTGAATTGCCATCTGTGTTTTCCTTCACATAGGCTAAATAAAGGTGTTTCCACCGTAAGTTGGTGCATTAAAGTGTATCAGAATGAAGGAAATTATAAGTCTTTGACGCTCAAAATTTCCCTGGGGGATGACACCCAGACGCCCCACTTTAATATGTCCATTCTGGTCCGTATATTTATATAGTACTTGCTAAAATATATTAGAGTACACCACTGCTGCCCCCCTAGCATTTACCTATACTGCCTAATGCAGTAGGCCTACAGAATTCAAAGCTAAATAACTTGTATTTTTCAATAATTTTGCAATAGTCATTTTTTTGTGTCAGAAGCTCGTTTGAATAGTTAATAAAGTGGTTGTATTGTTGTGGATTTTGATGCTTTCTGGCTGTTATTTTGAACTGGAGCGCTGCAGGCAGACTCGTCTCGGTCTCAAACTGTCAACAGTTCTGTGTGCTCGTGAGGGGCGTACATGTGCCGTAGATATATATATCTATATCTATTTGTACATGTGCCATAGATAGATATATATATATATATATATATATATATATATATATATCTATTTGTACATGTGCCATAGATATAGATATATATATCTATATCTATTTGTACATGTGCCATAGATATATATATATATATCTATATCTATTTGTACATGTGCCATATATATATATATATATATATATATATATATATATATATATATTTGTACATGTGCCATAGATATCTATGGCACATGTCCGTTCTTTGCATTCTGGGGACTGATACGGATAAGAAAGAGAGAGTGATAAGAAGCCTTTATTGTCATGATATCACAGTGAATTCAACGAAATGGCGCGCGCCCCTCCCAGCGGTGGTTAAAGACCCGAGAGGAGGGAAGTAGTGGTGTTCTCGGTGTTGGGACGCGGCCCATCCTCCTCTCAGGTAAACAGAACTTTCTGCTGCCGTCCGTGACACATTAAACACTTAAAACGGGTTAAATAATGAACTAAAAGTAGATATATGGGAAGCGGAAATGTAACCCGGTTGTTATATCCGCGCTGAGGGCTGATCTGGGATCACATGAAGCAGATGAGAGCGTCAAACTTTGAACTCTTCTCATGTCCACATCACAGAAACAACTAAGTTCCTGTTCTGTTAGCGGTTAGCTTCAGTTAGCATCGCGTTGTAAGCTAGCTGCCACCAGGGTTATTAAACCCGGGATAAACTTTTAGTTCGGTTTGGTATATCAGCTACCGGGGACTAACGCTACCGGTTACCGGCTTAGTCCGTCGTTATTTAGCTAACACATCCGTTTTAATCTAGCACACGCAGCTAACAGTGACGTCACATTAGCTCGGTTCCGTTAGCCAAACAGGGCTGTGTTTACAGTTAGAAGCTAAGTTAACGGTAACTAACGGTTAACGGCAACTAACGGTTAACGGCTACAAGTGATATAACGTCACAGCTACGCCGACAGTTAGGCACCAAAAACGACAAGTTAAGTTTGGGGAAAGGTCGTGGTTTGGATGGAAACACTCCCGAGGAACGAAGGGTGAAAGTATTTAAATTTTTTATATATAAAAAATATATTATAAAAAAAAAAAATATATATATATATATATATATATATATATATATATATATATATATATATATATTTTAATATATTTTTAAAAATATATATATAAAAAAATATATTAAAAAAAATAATATATATATATATTAAAATTATATTTTGCGAGACTTTGCGTAACTTCCGGCCGACCCTTCCCTTCTTGGACCGACTTCAACGCTGCTGGTTCTAAGGAGGAGACGCTACAGGTGAATAGGAACATTATTTAAAGTAATATAACGGTAGATATCACCATGCAACTTCCCCAGTTGATTACTGGCATTAAGCCACTCATTTGTTGTATTACAAGTTTTTTAAAATTGTGTGTGTTTAAGTATGCACGTGAGTCATTATCTTATTAAATATGTCTTTATTTGCATACATTTCCAGAATAGAAATGTGAACTTTGGATTAAGCCAGGTTTAAAATTCTTGTTGCTTTTTGTTGACAGATTGGAGTGAAATGTTTTTACAGAGTGGATTTTGGATATCTCTTTTTTTAATCACTCCATAAATCTGGCTGTGGGACCATTGGGCTGTGGGACCATAGGGCTGTGGGACCATTGGGCTGTGGGAACATAGGGCTGTGGGACCATTGGGCTGTGGGAACATAGGACTGTGGGACCATTGGGTTGTGGGACCATAGGGCTGTGGGACCATTGGGCTGTGGGAACATAGGGCTGTGGGACCATAGGGTTGTGGGAACATAGGGCTGTGGGAACATAGGACTGTGGGACCATAGGGTTGTGGGACCATAGGGCTGTGGGAACATATGGCTGTGGGACCATAGGGCTGTGGGAACATAGGGCTGTGGGAACATAGGGCTGTGGGACCATTGGGCTGTGGGACCATTGGGCTGTGGGACCATTGGGCTGTGGGAACATAGGACTGTGGGAACATAGGACTGTGGGACCATAGGGTTGTGGGACCATAGGGCTGTGGGAACATATGGCTGTGGGAACATATGGCTGTGGGAACATAGGACTGTGGGAACATAGGACTGTGGGAACATAGGGCTGTGGGAACATAGGGCTGTGGGAACATAGGGCTGTGGGACCATAGGGCTGTGGGAACATAGGGCTGTGGGAACATAGGGCTGTGGGACCATTGGGCTGTGGGACCATTGGGCTGTGGGACCATTGGGCTGTGGGAACATAGGACTGTGGGAACATAGGGCTGTGGGAACATAGGGCTGTGGGAACATAGGGCTGACCCCCTATTGGGAACAGTGTTGCCAATACACAAACCTACCTTTGGGATTAGTAAAAGCTAAACAGTGGGGCCAAACAATATCAAGACAAAATGTGGGTAAATAAAAACAAAAAGACAGAAGGACCCAAAACATAGTAGAGAGACGACAAAATACAAAAATACAATATAAGCAGTAAAATGAAAGGAATGAAAATAAAGAGCAAGAAAAGATAAGAGCGAAGACATCCCATGAAATAAAAGGCTATAAAAGTGTGTTTTAAGAAGTGACTTAATAATAAAGTTGACTGATTCTCGGAGCCGTATCTCCTCAGGCAGGTCGTTCCAAAGTCAGAGGCCCAAAGACGAGGTCAAAGGTCGTCTTTAGATTAAAGGTTAGACTTTGGAACGACTAGAAGGAGGATCTAAGGCTGCGAACCAGCTCATATACAGTATGGGGGGTCAACATCTTTCCCGAGGTGTGTGGAAGACTTTGGTGCACGTATTTGGCGAGAGGGTCTAGGGGTGTTCCCTCCAAATGTTACATTTTTGGATAATCACTTTGGACCATTATTATTGCCATATCTGTGTCTAAACGTTGGAAAAGATAGAGCAGAATAATACGTAACTAACACTCAAAAAGCGTAAAGCCAAATCTTGATAAAGAAGTCCACTGGGGAC
>CM042318.1:3195471-3202971 GCA_023566125.1 Zingel zingel
CTCTCTAAATGGCTTCTCGTCGCCGTCCCCGCAACCTTCATCAACAGCACCATCCGATTCCTGGAAGGTCGGCTCGCCCTCAGCTTCAGGAGCCGATTGGTCGACCACGCCTATCAGCTGTACTTCACCAACCAGGTGACAAACACACACTAGGGATAGGCAGTTTTTGCAGGTTAGCTGTATCGCCGTTTTATTTGCCTGACAAACGTTAAAGTTAATTCATTCAAAAGTGAGCGCCTGGATAGCTCAAAAACGTCATAAAAAATCCCGCCCAAAATGTCGAAATAAGCAACAGTATAAACTTCTTTAATCTCCCAAAACCTCCGTGGCCAAAAAAAAAAGTTGTCGGAGCCCAAATTATGCAATTTGAAATGTAAAAAGTAAAATACAACTGCAAATCACATTCTACAGGCAAAATATACAGTCCAGGGCGCCCGGCTAGCTCAGTTGGTAGAGCAGGCGCACATATATAGAGGTTTACTTCTTCGACTCCGACCTGCGGCCCTTTGCTGCATGTCATTCCCCCCCCTTCTCTATCTCTCCTTTCATGTCTTCAGCTGACCTATCCAAATACTGTGAAGGCCGAAAATGCCCAAAAAAAGTTCTTAAAGCTCCAGCTCTGTGTCTGTCCCTCTGCTTTGGTTACACTCACCACTGAGTCCCACTTAAAGCTCTAGTGCGTAACTTTTTGATATTAATGAACGTCCGTTACATTCACCCCGTTGCCAAAATGAGTTGCTACAAAGCTGATTAAGACTATCAGCTCCACACAACTCTCAGAAGATTGTGGCGTCCGGCGACTTTCCCGCTCAGAAACTCGAGTGAAGATAATGACCTCTTCTGAAGAGTCCATCATGTTGTTTTTAATCCTTCGTGTCCTCCTTGGCTACTGGGGGAGGGTGGGGGGGGGTTGCGTGATCACGGAAGGCTTGTATCATGTTGACGCGCCGACCGTGTTGTTGTCATTACTTAGAATTCCTCACGGGGGCGACAGAAACTACGCACTATAGCTTTAATGTCCCGCCCACAACACTATCTGACGCTCTGTCACTGGGGATTATGCTGAAAGTTTCTCATTTATTACGTAATTGCTTAAAGCATTTAAACAAAGTTTTGTGTTGGAGTTTGTAACATTCAAACATCTTAATTTTTACTTAAAGATTTTCATTTTCACTGGAAATGCATATCTGTTCCAAATATCGCTTATCTGTATCAATTACTACTAATAATCTGTATCTATCTCTGTGTCTTGGAAAAACCAGTATTGGCCGGTCTCTAACACACACACACACACACACACACACACACACACACACACACACACACACACACACACACACACACACACACACACACACACACACACACACAACCTGAGACACACTACCCTGTCAGGTGTACACCACTTTTTCTTAAAACAAGGTTGATGTCATACAGACTTCTAGCTTCTACAGGACAACAAAGGAGCACTATGAGCACCATGTTTCCGTAACCGTCATGACTAACTGACTAACCGTCTCTAACCCCCACCCCCTCCCCCAACCACCTTGTCGTTGATTGGCTGGAACGTTGTTTGTTGTATTTTGGTGCCTATCCTGTGCCTCTAGTGTTTGTTTGACGTTTACGACCCCTGTGTGGTCTCCTGAGACCGTTCCCTGCTGTTTCAGTGTGTTCAGGGGGCAGGCAGCTCCAGGAGAGATGCTGAAACCATGCAGGAACTCATAGTGCACCTTTAACGTACTCAAAAAGCCTAGCTATAAAAAGAGGCACAATACAGCGCTGCACCATCAGTGTTGGATTGAATACACAACAATATATTGTAACTGAAAAACACTTAAAAGCTACATTTCAAATATTAAAAATCACTAAATCAATTCATTACTATGGGGTATAATCTCTCACGCACCCCCTGCAGTACTCCAAAGTACCCCTAGAGGTACGTGTACCCCCATTAGAGAAACAGTGGTTTAGACCTTATACTTAATAATCAAAATCTTTACGGAGAAAATGAACGGGTTTTTCACTTCTGGAACCACGCTGTTGAGCTCTGTTTTAGTTCCTGAACGCCCTGCGCTCATTATATGTTCCTGAACTCCCCGTGCTCATTTTGTCCTCTGTCTCTGCAGACGTACTACCGCGTCAGTAACATGGACGGCCGTCTGTCCAATCCGGATCAGTCTCTCACCGAGGACATCGTCATGTTTTCGGCCTCAGTCGCTCATCTCTACTCCAACCTGACCAAACCCATCCTGGACGTGGTGGTGACCTGCTACACACTGCTGCGCACCGCCGAGTCTAAAGGTACACCCGGGGGGGGGGGGGGGGGAGGAGGAGAGAGAGAGAGAGAGAGAGAGAGAGAGAGAGAGAGAGAGAGAGAGAGAGAGAGAGAGAGAGAGAGAGAGAGAGAGAGAGAGAGAGAGAGAGAGAGAGAGAGAGAGAGAGAGAGAGAGAGAGAGAGAGAGAGAGAGAGAGAGAGAGAGAGAGAGAGAGAGAGAGAGAGACTTACTTACTTATAGATACTTACTTACTTACTTATAGATACTTACTTACTTACTTATAGATACTTACTTACTTATAGATACTTACTTACTTACTTATAGATACTTACTTACTTACTTATAGATACTTACTTACTTACTTATAGATACTTACTTACTTACTTATAGATAGATAGACAGATAGATACTTACTTATAGATAGATAGACAGATAGATACTTACTTATAGATAGATAGACAGATAGATACTTACTTATAGATAGATAGACAGATAGATACTTACTTATAGATAGATAGATAGATACTTACTTATAGATAGATAGATACTTACTTACTTATAGATACTTACTTATAGATAGATAGATACTTACTTACTTATAGATAGATAGATACTTATAGATAGATAGATAGATACTTACTTATAGATAGATAGATAGATACTTACTTATAGATAGATAGATACTTACTTACTTATAGATAGATAGATACTTACTTACTTATAGATAGATAGATAGATACTTACTTATAGATAGATAGATACTTACTTATAGATAGATAGATACTTATAGATAGATAGATACTTACTTACTTACTTATAGATACTTACTTACTTATAGATAGATAGATAGATAGATAGATACTTACGGATGGATGGATAGATTTACTTACTTACTTACTTACTTACTTACTTACTTTAATCATCCCGAGGGAAATAATAGGCATCCGGTATCTTAGACAACGATAACACAGCAAACACATATACACACATATATCTCACATACATAAAAATCACTCGCAGCAATGTAAGAGTAACAATTTGTGAAGTGATTACAAAGGTCTGGTATGGATGACCATGTGATGCAATGAGCATGATAGCGTGCTATGGTAGAGTGTGTGCAATGGTGGTAGTGCAAAAGTGTATAGTGCAATAATTATTAAAAATGAAGTATGATTGTGAGAAGACAAGAATGTAAACATAATACAATTGCTTGACAAACAAGAAAAGAAGTAATATACGTTAAGAACAATATATAACAGGGAATAAGTTATAAGATGTAGATGTTATGACCAGAGTCCAGATTGTGTAGGAGGGCTGATATAGTCCATAAGACAGTCAGGTGTGCAGCAGACAACGTGATATAAGTGTGCTAACTAGGGCTGCACCATATGAGGATAAATATGCGATAACGTTGTTGAATATTGCGATAATGGAATTTCTTGCGATCAGGGCTTTAAATGAACTTTTTTGATCACCAGCCAACACGGTCAAATTCGTTTTTTACTAACTAACTTTACTTTAATTTCAGCTCCTCTGATTTGTTTTTCTCGCCATTCCGCTTGTCTTGTCCGTTTCAGGATAGCTCGTAATCGAAACCGTGCACGCCAGGCACATAGCCAGGACGTAGTGTTCATGGGAAATGTAGGATTAGTACTACAAGCACTGTTGCCAGTTTTCCAAGCCAAACGCGAACCAAATTTCACGGCAGAAAACGGACCAATCTGGAAACGCTGACTTCTTTTCTGCAGCTTGCCGTTCAAACAAACGCAGCGTTGTTCGCTTCATTCATCACAGGCCAAATTGGCTAGTAAGTTTACAATGTCACCCACAAAAGTTCATTTTTACCCACATTTGGGGGGTTGGCGGGTGTCTATTTAAAGCCCTGCTTGCGATAGATAAAGATATTAAAGTGTAATCAGTTCTGCTGCTTTCAGTATTCTGCTAAAATATAACAAACTGCTTGTTGAATTTAAAACAAACGAAAGGAAATCATTTCCAACTTTCTTTTATTGAACAAATTGAACATTGAATTGTGACGGTTACATGTTAAAGTGCAGTTTTCTGCTGGTATTTTCTTTCAAGTTAAACAAAAAGTCTCTGAGTGTCTTTCTCGATATGTCCCAGCCTTTGTGATGTGTTAATTGCGCGAGTTGATATCGTGATAGTCTCGCATTGCCAGACCTTCCTCCACAGCGCTGCGGAGGAGGGTCTGGCTAGTCCACACAGCGTTCTGGGATGGGAGAAGAACGTGCTCTGGTCTATCGGCATTTCGGCATTTCTTTAAACCAATCACAATCGCCTTGGGCGGTGCTAAGCGCCAGACGGAGCCACGGTGCCTCTGCTAAATAGTCTCAGGAAGGAACTTGTTTTGGTGGAACATGTGTACGTTCAGAAGTAGCTTTAGTCGTGCAACAGAGAACTCAGATTGGACAGATAGTCTAGCTAGCTGTCTGGATTCACCCTGCAGAGATCTGAGGAGCAGTTAACCATAGTCCTCACAAATCAGCCGGAGGTTAGAACGGCAACACAAAGAAAGAGGAAGGGGACGCACATCTGGCCGAAAATGAGGGACATCCGGCGGAATTTCTGGTGGCACCGGAACAATCCCGGAAATGAAACGGCGTCGATATAGACTAATATCGCAATGGCGATACAAAACGATAAATTCTACAGCACTAGTGATGACTGTCCTCCTCCTCCCTGCAGGAGCGAACACCACGTGGCCGTCTATCATCGCCGGCCTGGTGGTGGCGCTCACCGCCAAAGTCCTGCGCTCCTGCTCGCCTCGATTTGGGAAGCTGGTGGCGGAGGAGGCGAAGAGGAAAGGAGACCTGAGATACATGCACTCCCGCATCATCGCCAACTCCGAGGAGATCGCCTTCTACGGTGGACACAAGGTGAGCGCCCTCTAGTGTACAAATACAGGCAGCTTTAATAATATACTGTATATAATACAGTTTTATCAGGATGTCCAGTGCTGCTGATGTTGATGTTGACTTTAGGTGTGTTAAGTCTGGATCAACAGAAGTACATTTCCAGGATAATTGCCTGACATCACCTCTCCTTCCTCTCTCTCTGTGTCGCCGTTCTCAAACGCTGTTCGCTTCAGGACACAACAAACTTTTTAAGGAGATTTTAACGGTGCAACAAGTCAGACCTGCTCGGTTCTTTCAGGGAATGATTGTAAATATTTAATAAGAATATGTTGAGGTCATTTCCTCTCTAACTGGGAGGTTTTTGGACTGATTGGTGGGATAGCTGTGGACGAAGTACACACGGAGATACACTGGTAAGAGCCAATGAGGTGTAACCATGTATCAGCTCATTTAAATATCTCACGTTACTGTATCGTGTCAACAGTTAACTTCATGTAATATTGTATGTGGCGTTTTCTTATGCGGGGTGCAAATGTTCCACCAAAACAAGTTCCTTCTTGAGACTATTTAGCAGAGCCCCGGTGCGTCCGGAGCTTAGCGCCGCCCAAGACCGTTGTGATTGGTTTAAAGAAATGCAAACAACCCAGAGCTTTTTTTTCTACTTTCCCAGAATGCATCTGTGGTGTAGCCAGACCTTCCTTCACAGCGCTGTGGAGATAGAGCCGGCTTGGCTCTGTCTATGTGTTTGATTCGTAGGTGGAGATGGCCCTGTATCTGACGTTAATGTTGAGTTTGGGTGTGTTTGATTCGTAGGTGGAGATGGCCCTGTATCTGACGTTAATGTTGAGTTTGGGTGTGTTTGATTCGTAGGTGGAGATGGCCCTGTATCTGACGTTAATGTTGAGTTTGGGTGTGTTTGATTCGTAGGTGGAGATGGCCCAGCTGCAGAGCAGCTACATGTCTCTGTCCTCTCAGATCCACCAGATCCTGCTGAAGCGTCTCTGGTACGTCATGCTGGAACAGTTCCTCATGAAGTACGTATGGAGCGCCTCTGGCCTGGTGATGGTCGCTGTGCCTATCATCACCGCCACAGGATACTCCAAACACGGTAAAAACACGGCAACATTATAGGCCTACCACACTAGGGCTGCACCATATGAGGAAAATATGACATATGAACAGTCTTGTATAAAGTACTTGAAAGCCATACTTGATTAAAAGTACAAGTATGTTACCAGAGTAAAAGTCTTAAAGTTCCCATATTATGAAAAAAAAACACTTTTTAGTAGTTATTTTGTGTCTCTGGTGCTTCCACACGCATACAAACTTGGAAACAACCATCCATGCTGTTTAGAGTGAGATCCGGTTTCTGAATGTGTCCTGCCTTCAGTCTCCGGGTGAGCTGGTCAACATCTGCACGGCTTTCTACGTCACTAGCCGAGACGAGGGGGCTAACCGTTAGCATGCTAGCTCGTTCTCAATGGCACAACACTGCTACAACACACACTAGTTCACCCTGATCTACAAAAGAACTACTTCCATGTCCCTGTTCTGCAGGTATTCACCACAAAGTTGGAAGTGCGCCCTCATTTAGAAGAAGTCTCCCAGCTAATCCTGCCTTGTACTACTGAAGTTGGAGGAACAGCTAGCTAGCTCATGTAGTCCTTACCTAGCTACTGAGCATGTGGTCTTACCTAGCTATTGAGCATGTGGTCTTACCTAGCTACTGAGCATGTGGTCTTACCTAGCTACTGAGCATGTGGTCTTACCTAGCTACTGAGCATGTGGTCTTACCTAGCTACTGAGCATGTGATCTTACCTAGCTACTGAGCATGTGGTCTTACCTAACTACTGAGCATGTGGTCTTACCTAGCTACTGAGCATGTGGTCTTACCTAGCTACTGAGCATGTGATCTTACCTAGCTACGGAGCATGTGGTCTTACCTAGCTACTGAGCATGTGGTCTTACCTAGCTACTGAGCATGTGGTCTTACCTAGCTACGGAGCATGTGATCTTACCTAGCTACTGAGCATGTGGTCTTACCTAGCTACTGAGCATGTGGTCTTACCTAGCTACTGAGCATGTGGTCTTACCTAGCTACTGAGCATGTGGTCTTACCTAGCTAATGAGCATGTGCGACTGCCAACAAAGATGTTACAGCAGTGAGAGGTCTCACTCTGGAGCTAAAACAGAGACCTGAACACAGGGTGAAAAGAGGAGCTGCAGCAATGAGCAGAACAACAAAAATATGGTGATTTTAGAAAATTTAAACCATGTAAACATATTCTGGTACAACCTTAAACTACAATTATGAACCTGAAAATGAGCAGAATATGAGCACTTTAAA
>CM042318.1:3217971-3232971 GCA_023566125.1 Zingel zingel
CAACAGAAACGCCACGCTCACGCCACGCAGCCGCCACGCTCACGCCACGCAGCCGCCACGCTCACGCCACGCAGCCGCCACGCAACTGACACGCAACAGAAGCGCCACGCTCACACCACGCAGCCGCCACGCTCACGCCACGCAGCCGCCACACTCACGCCACGCAGCCGCCACGCAACTGACACGCAACAGAAGCGCCACGCTCACGCCACGCAGCCGCCACGCTCACGCCACGCAGCCGCCACGCAACTGACACGCAACAGAAGCGCCACGCTCACACCACGCAGCCGCCACGCTCACGCCACGCAGCCGCCACACTCACGCCACGCAGCCGCCACGCAACTGACACGCAACAGAAGCGCCACGCTCACGCCACGCAGCCGCCACGCAGCCGCCACGCTCACGCCACGCAGCCGCCACGCAGCCGCCACGCTCACGCCACGCAGCCGCCACGCAACTGACACGCAACAGAAGCGCCACGCTCACGCCACGCAGCCGCCACGCAACAGAAACGCCACGCAGCCGCCACACTCACGCCACGCAACTGACACGCAACAGAAGCGCCACGCTCACGCCACGCAGCCGCCACGCAGCCGCCACGCAGCCGCCACGCAACTGACACGCAACAGAAGCGCCACGCTCACGCCACGCAGCCGCCACGCAACAGAAACGCCACGCAGCCGCCACGCAACAGAAACGCCACGCTCACGCCACGCAACCAGCGTGCAGGAGACCTTATGGAAACAAACAACGAAGGTAAAGCATGTGAGCTCAGACGGGACTCCGTGGTGCGTTCACGTGAACCTCGTTAAACTAATGGTGCATTCAATTGAATTCAATCGCACCTCGTAAACTCTGGGAAACTCAAACTGCCGACGCAGAGTAACCTTCTGCAATCCAGGGCTCGTTTTGTGGCTTCGCCGTCCCTCGAATTGAATCAAATTGTGGATTTGGAGAATGGTGACACCCCAAATCATCAATCGGGAGTTTGTTTTAATATATGATGTTAATGTCACTAATTAAAATAAATACATTGTTAGATCCAGAGATTTATTTTTCTAACACAGCAGATAAATATCAATATATATTTATTATAGTTCATGTGTAGAATATAATAACAGGCCTGAGCTCCTTATTGATCCGCATTCATCGATCAGAATGGAGAGGCGAAGTCCCGCCCCTCCCGGTGGACCACCGTGGGAACTTATTTCGGGAAAAACATGTCCGGTAGTGAATGAGGAGAAACAAATAATTATTTGAATTGAGCCGTGAATTACACACGTGATGTTCGTCAGTTTAAAAGATACTTTTGCAGGTCAAGAGAGTCAGTTTGTCGTGTTGCAGTACGCTACGTTTACACGTGGCCATGGCTATTTTCATAAACTGACATTTCAACCTCTCCGTTTTCAAAAATAACATCGTGCACAGCTGTCAGCTTTCAGAAAAGTGTTCGTTTACACGTACCCAAGTACATATGCCGTCAAGAGCACGCCAGACCTGTAGGTGGCGGTGTAACGATAAGCTCAAGCCCACGTTAGCCAATCAGAATCCCCAAAATCGCAACAACAGCAACAAAATCACTTCCTCTTTCTCCCTCTCGGCTGCCTAAACCCAACGGGATAAGCTTCGCTTCAGAGCTTGTAGCTCCTATGGCGCCATTCTGATGCTACCAAGCCATCAGCTCCCGTTAGCATCCCATTGACTCCCATTCATTCTGATGCTACCAAGCCATCACCTCCCGTTAGCATCCCATTGACTGCCATTCATTCTGATGCTACCAAGCCATCACCTCCCGTTAGCATCCCATTGACTGCCATTCATTCTGATGCTACCAAGCCATCAGCTCCCGTTAGCATCCCATTGACTGCCATTCATTCTGATGCTACCAAGCCATCACCTCCCGTTAGCATCCCATTGACTGCCATTCATTCTGATGCTACCAAGCCATCACCTCCCGTTAGCATCCCATTGACTGCCATTCATTCTGATGCTACCAAGCCATCAGCTCCCGTTAGCATCCCATTGACTGCCATTCATTTTGACGTCACTTTGACAGAGAATAACTTTACATCTGAAGCGTTTAAAGACTCTATTTGTCCGTTGTTTATTTCTAAAGAAACACAACAATGTATAAAAGGCTCCATTACCTTGTAGCTCACGTTATGGCTCCGTAGCAGACGTTTTTATAACAATAGGCTAACGATTGGGTCATAACCACGAGACTTACTGTCTCATAGTAGAGGAATTACCGTATAGTACAGGAGAAGCTCTCAGGCAGTTTGGACTTCCATTAGCTGTTTAAGTGTAATTCCTAATGTTAACTATCATGTTAGTGATCAGTAATTAGCCTGTGCCTATGTTATCTCCTTACATATACCTACGCTCTCCGTCTCTGCTAGATTGGGAATGATTGAGATTTCTCTTGGCACAGCTACCAGAAGACTTCCAACTTTCAGACAGGTTGCTCACGTCACATCTACGTCTTCAAGCTCAGTTGGAGGCTGCTCAGTAACGCTCAGCCATCACCGGAAAAGAGCTTCTAATGTCCTTCACTGGTCTCCGTCCAGAGACACGGGATCTGCTGGTCCATTATATATAATGTCTATGCCTAAACCTTCGTTTGTCTCAGTTTACGTGCAAACAAAGATTTCAAAATTCTCCACTCTGGCCGGAGTTTTTAGAAAGACTCGTTTTCAGAGGAGAATTCTCCGTTTGCGTGTAAACGAACAAAGGGAAATGTCTGTGTGTTTGGTACCGTAACGTTACCCTTATGGCGCTTACCCACTGCCAGTACTCAGCTCGGCTCGGCCACGGTGCCCTGTCCTCCATTTCCCATCGCAGATTTAGTACCGCCTCGTGTGGGAGGCGAGCATGGCTGGACGTCATAGCGCCGCCGCAGGAAACTGCCGTGGCCTAACGCGACACACACAGAACGTGGACGTTGTGTTGTTTTTGGTTCTCGGCATGTGGCTGTTTGCCAGAAGACACGTTTAGTTTCTAAATATTCTCTCCGACCAATCAGGAGTCTGCAGGTTTTCACGTCACCTTTTGGGATCGCCTCAGCTCACCTGGAACCTCGACGGAGGTGAGACTAAATAAATACCTGTTGGCTGCTACCAGGGACTTCTTATCGTAACGGAAAACCAAAAAAGGCGAGTAGAGTCGAGTCAGAGCAGGTACCATGTAGTGAAAAAACGCCAAAAGTGCAGTGTACGGATAACCTGACTCCAGATGGATTGCTTCGCATTTGCTCGGCATATCCATCTGGGAACTTTCCGTTGGAGAACTTTTGGGAAGGGGCGAAAAGACCGGTTAGCTGATTGGATAAACCATCTGTCTGTCACCGCCTATGTTGGTGATGGACGGGCCAAATCAACCAATCAGATCAACGATATATCAAACTCTCGCCGAAACATGTCGGGAGACGAGCAAAGACATCTTTTCCTCCGAGAAAGGCCTCCAGTGCCGTTTTTTTTTTGCTCTTCTTTCAGTGAAGGAATACTTTCTAATTCGGATCAAACTTGCGTGATAGCTACGCTCATCTCATCCGTGGAAGCCGCCACGTCGTTTAGACTGAACAGTCGCTTCTCGTTGCGTCACACCTAAACCCGCCTCAAAACCAACGCTGATTGGTCGGTCGTTTGGCGAACGGCTCCAAATGTTCTCTGTCTCAAGATGCCAGACTGATCTGGGAGTGGAGAACTGGAGCTCGCCAGATCAGGACGCTCTCACGAGGCTATTGTAAAGAGGCCCATCTGAGCTTTCATTTCCTCAAAGGCAGAGCAGGATACCCAGGGCTCGGTTTACACCTATCACCATTTCTAGCCACTGGGGGACCAGAGGCAGGCTGGGGGACCAGAGGCAGGCTGGGGGACCAGAGGCAGGCTGGGGGACCAGAGGCAGGCTGGGGGACCAGAGGCAGGCTGGGGGACCAGAGGCAGGCTGGGGGAGCGCATATTAATGTTAAAAAAGGAGCATCGAGGAGCTACAGTATAGGCGAGGATACAGAGAGCAGCCTTCCCAGAAGGAAGGAGCTGCTATCTCCGCCCAAACAGCTGACGTATTCATGTGACCTTCAGAGGAAAGGACGTCTCATCTCTCGAAAACCCATTTCCTCGGTTCCTCTCTCCTCCCGTGATTTCCTCTCTCCTCCCGGGCCTCCTCGGTGGGAGGGACCGAGACGCGAGGAAGGAGGTGAGTGGAGGAGTCGAGGCATCGCTAGTGGTACAACGACAAACTTTCTTCACTCGCTGAATTATCTTTCAAACTGACAAACATCATGTGTGTAATTCACGGCTCAATTCAAACGGGATCAAATCATTAGTAGTCTTTCCTCGTTCACTACCGGACGTATTTTTTCTGAAATAAGGTCCCGTAGAGGTCCACAGGAAGGGGCGGGACTTCGCCTCTCTATTCTGATCAATGTTTACTCTTAATCCTTATTGAACAATAATAATCATTTATGGTGATTTTAAAATGTTTATATTTCTACGAGTGGCAGTTCTCCGTTGTGATTGGCCGGCAGTGAACAGACATTAGAACTGAACACTGCGACTCAGGTGGCCTACACTCAGTACCGTACCTGAACGCATCCTGATGATTACATAATCTATTTTTTTCAAAGATTATTTTGATGGATTTTTAGGCCTTTATTTCCACAGGAAAGATGAAGACATGAGAGGGGAGAGAGAGGGAATGACGTGCAGCAAAGGGCCGCAGGTCGGAGTCGAACATGCGGCCGCTGGGTCGAGGAGTAAACCTCTATATATTACGTGGGCCCGCTCTACCAACTGAGCTAACCCGGCCACTACGCTGAAGATTTTTTTAATATATTTCATAAGAGTCTAACATTTCAGACCGTTTTTTCATGGTTACAGTGCAAAACAGGATGTTTTGATTATGAAAGTGTATTATTTTATATAATTATTATGATCAGTCAGTTTGTATTCAGCCGATCAATTGTTAAAATAAATCTGCTGCTGGAGAGCTTAAATCAAAATGTTTGTTATGTTTGATGATGAAGATGATGTGTGAAGATGAAGCAGAGTTTATTTTATTAATAATTATAAAAGAGTTTGAATAAAGAGTTACATCTGATACATCTGCAGCGATTGAAGTTATTTTTTTATAAGCAGGTTTTCCACGGTCACGGAAAAAAGCCTGAAAAAGTCCTGAAATCAGGTGGAATTAAACCCCAAAATACAATCATTCACAGTGTTTGTTTTTCTGGTCTCACGCCAGCAGCCCCGTCTACGTTCTCCCTTCTCAAACAGTCCAGGAATTCGGCTCCTTTAATCGGCCCGTTCAGCCCCTGAGAGGATTGAAAGCTCCGCTTCAGAGGGTGAATTATTTGGGCTAAGCAGAAACATAAAAACATAAAATAAATCCCATAGCCCTCCGAGACCGCAGACCCCCTCCCCTCTCTGTAACAAACGCAGCTCGCACAGACTCCAGCCCAAAACTGGAGCCTCAGTTCTGAGCAACCAGTACGACCGACGGTCACCTGAATATAAAATGTTACAGAAACTTGACACTATGGACACACACACACTAACCCTAACCCATCACTATCTTTGTGGGGCCCCGTCATTGACATAATGCATTCCCTAGCCCCTTACCCTAACCTTAACCATCACCACTAGATGCCTAACCTTAACCCTTACCCTCACCCTAACCATAACCTAATTCTAACCCTAATCCTAAAACCAAGTCTTAACCCTCAAACAGACCTTTAACCTTGTAGGGTCCAGCATTTTGGCCCCACAAGGCTGTGCAGACCCCACAAGTATACTGTATTCCCGGTTTTTGGACTCCACGACTGTAGTTAAACAAGAACACACACACACATGCACTCACCTAAAGGATTATTAGGAACACCTGTTAAATTTCACATGGTAGCTGCTTCAATGCATTTAGGGGTGTTGTCCAGGTCCAGACAATCTCCTGAACTCCAAACTGAATGTCAGAATGGGAACGAAAGGTGATCTAAGCAACTCTGAGCGTGGCATGGTTGTTGGTGCCAGATGGGCTGGTCTGAGTATTTCAGTTCAGTTACTGGGATTTTCACCCACAACCCTTTCTAGGGTTTCCAAAGAACGGTCTGAAAAAGGAAAAACATCCAGCATGCTGCAGTCCTGGGGGGGTGGAAATGCCTCGTTGATGCTAGAGGTCAGAGGAGAATGGGCCGACTCATTCCAGCTGATAGAAGATCAACTTTGACTCCATAACCTCTCGTTACAACCGAGGTATGCAGCAAAGCATTTGTGAAGCCACAACACGAACAACCTTGAGGCGGATGGGCTCCACCAGCAGAAGACCCCACCGGGTACCACTCATCTCCACTAACAATAGGAACATGAGGCTACAATTTGCACAAACGCACCAAATTTGGACAGTTGAAGACTGGAGAAATGTTGCCTGGTCTGATGAGTCTCGATTTCTGCTGAGACATTCAGATGGTAGAGTCAGAATTTGGCGTAAACAGAATGAGAACATGGATCCGTCATGCCTCGTTACCACTGGACAGGCTGGTGGTGGTGGTGGTGTGATGGTGTGGGGGATCCGTCATGCCTTGTTACCACTGGACAGGCTGGTGGTGGTGTGATGGTGTGATGGTGTGGGGGATCCGTCATGCCTTGCTACCACTGGACAGGTTGGTGGTGGTGGTGGTGGTGTGATGGTGTGGGGGATCCGTCATTCCTTGCCTCCACTGGGCAGGCTGGTGGTGGGGGTGGTGTAATGGTGTGGGGAACCCCTTTCACCTTCAGAACTGCCTTAATTCTTTGTGTCATTGATTCAACAAGGTGCTGGAAGCATTCAGTATGGTGTTCCTAATAATCCTTTAGGTATGTATGTATGTATGTATGTATGTATACATATATGCATATATATATATATATATATATATATATATATATATATATATATATATTGCGGGAACTTGCAAAAACGGCGGTTCCATCGTGGCTTCATCGCGGGGTCTGCAGCTTTTCGATGATGTTCACGTCGCGTAATAACGTCACTTCATAACGTCACTTCATAATGTTCCCATGGCAATGTGGGAAAATGGCTGCTCTTGTGTGAAGTAAACGCAACATTTTTCAACTTTCTGCTGAGATATATGTGACTTTTGTTCAACGAAAATGCGGGGATTATTATTCTTGGTGAGGATTTTTCTTTTACTTTTAATACTTTAAGTACATTTTCCTGATGATACTTACACACTTTTACTGAAGTAAATAATCTGAATACTTCTTCCACCACTGCCTGCGTATAGACCAGCGATCTTCAACAGGGGGTCCGTGACCCCTAGGGGGTCCTCAGAGTTACTGCAGGTAGGGGGGGGGGGGGGGATTACTGTTTATTTATTTGGAAGTTTTTTTTCTTCAAAAATTTAACATCAACATGAATCCAATATATTATTAGCAAAGATGAAAAAAACATTTACACAACATTGATGATATGTATGATAAGGTATGCCATGGCCACACATATGTATGTAGGCTAAGTTTAAGGATTTAATGTGCCTTCCACATGTATGTTTGACATAGAAACACGTCTAGATAATACACTTTATAAATATTCATCCATCCTTTGGCCCATGTTAATATGGAACTACATTTGTGTACAATATATGTGGTGGGGGGTCCCTGTCTGCGTCTCTTTCAGCTAAGGGGTCCTTAAATGTTGAAGACCCCTGACGTAGACTACACCATGAATGGATATGAAGGTTGGTTAGTGAGCCACTTTCGCTGAACTTCTGAAAATACCGCGTTCGCCTTGAACCTCTGAGCCAGGCACCAACACTGCCTGCAGCGAGCCAGGCGGCAGCTCCGCCGCCGAGGAGCGTCAGAAAAGGCTCCCGGCGCCGCGCGGAGCACAAGCAGGGCGGGGTCTCTGTCGGACCTGTTGTGTGGCTCTCGGTGCGTGTCGTGCAGGTTTGTGTCTCTGCTGGACTCTCTCTCCGTGGGGGGTTTCTGGAAGTCTCACCGGGCCGGTTAGACCCCGGTGGATCGCCGAGCAACCCGCCGAGCTCAGGTGAGTCTGACCCGGATCACACTGTCGCCCTTTTCCACGGCTCCAACTTGTCCCGAGCTGCAGCTGCTGCAGGAAGGAAGGAGCGCGTGTGTGTGTGTGAGTCAGGCGTGTCTGACAGCGACACGCCAGACTCCGCTCAGAAATCTGATCGTTTAAAATCGCCTCGCATATTTTTACTTGTGTTACACCTTATAGAAATGTCTGAATGTGTTTTAAGCAACAATGTGTGACGATATTTAATTCGGCTACAACTGTTTGAGTTAATGTCTTTTTTTTAGTGTCGGTTCTGCGGTTTGAATTCTCGCAGCCGTTAAGTACGCAGCGGCGGACACTGGGAGTCAGCGAGTCTAAAAGTTGAGGTTTCTGTAACGATGTCTGGCTGGGGGATTGGGAGAGAGCCGAATGTAAGAGGGGTCTGAGTATTTAAATCAGGTCTTCAGTTGGGTCCGTTTTGTGTCACAGTTTAACGCGAAAACAGCGTTTGGTATAGTTTTAATACTGTATTTCGTGTGCGTGAGCGCGCGCGTGTGTCGGGTGTTCCCAGCCTGTCCTGTCCTGGCACGGCACGGCTCAGCCCGCAGCCGCATACTGAATAGCTGACATTCCAAAACACACACACACACACACACACACACACACACACACACACATACACACACACAGCTGAGGTAGTGTGTTTTGCATGTCAGAAGTGAATAGAAGTCACCTTTGCCGATGTTACTTATGGAAATCTGCATCAAGGGACCCTTCCTGAGAACACAAACAAAAGACAATAACACACACACACACACACACACACACACACACACACACACACACTGATTTTCAGTTTCTCTGATAACTGGAGGAACTGTCACATTACATAACAACTCGTCTCACCGGATGCACAGTGCTGACTGCTTAAAAGAGTAATTTTCATGTTGTCTCAGTCTAACACACACACACACACACACACACACACACACACACACACTATACTCTGAATACTCATCATAGTATGTGTTCATTAAGAATGCATCTTATACATTGTGTACTCCATAAAATAAGTATTCTGTTAGTGGTCATTCTTTGGAGTAGTTAGTAGTAATTACCTGTAGCTGGTTGAGGATTATTTTTTTCCATTTGTGTTAAAACATTGACTTAAATAATTCATCAGTTGTTGACATTGTTGCTGATTGACTCGCCTGGATCATCGGAGGTCCATTTTCAGGATAATTCACTGACATCAAGTGCCAGATGTCCCTCTCCTTCCTCTCTCCGTGTGTCGCCGTTCTCAAACTCCGTTCTCTTCGGGACACAACAACAGACTTGGAGCTACACGCTGGAAATGTCAAGTTCTGAAGAAGATGTGGACGTCTAACAGGGAATGATTGTAAATATTTAATAAGAATATGTTGAGGTCGTTTCCTCTCTAACTGGGAGGTTTTGGGACTGATTGGTGGGAGACACACTGGTAAGTAGGGCTGCACAATTAATCGCAATTTTATCGAAATCGCAATATGGACTAGAGCAATATCCAAATCACAGAGGGGGCGCAACATTTGTTAAAGGCAAAATATGTCTTCAAACCGTTCTGAGTGAAGTATTGTGGTGCAGCAGAGACGTCCCGGCCTACACATCGTATCCTACACACTACAGAAGACATCTTTGTTTGGTACAGATCCTCCCAAAAATCCCACTATAATCATTTCCATTTTTTAAGATTCAATATTAGTCAATGACAATGAGAATAATGATACAAACGTGATCATTCCCTTCAATATCGTGAATCATATCAGTCGCAATATCAGTCAAAAAGAATGGCGATTACATATTTGCCTAATATCAGGGCAGCCCTACTGGTAAGAGCCAATGAGGTGTAACCATGTATCAGCTCATTTAAATATCTCCCGTTACTGTATCGTGTCAACAGTTAACTTCATGTAATATTGTACGTGGCGTTCTCTTTTGCGAGGTGCAAATGTTCCTCCAGAACAAGATCCTTCCTGAGACTCTTTAGCAGAGCCCCCGTCGCTGCGTCTGGAGCTCAGCGCCGCACAAGACCATTCTGATTGGTTTAAAGAAATGCAAACAACCCAGAGCTCCCCCCCCCAATCCCAGAATGCATCTGTGGTGTAGCCAGACCTTCCCAAGGGGGTCAGCTTCGCTTCAGAGCTCGAACCTCCTATGGCGCCATTCTGATGCTACCAAGCCATCACCTCCCGTTAGCATCCCATTGACTGCCATTCATTCTGATGCTACCAAGCCATCACCTCCCGTTAGCATCCCATTGACTCCCATTCATTCTGACGTCACTTTGACAGCGAATAACTTTACATCTGAAGCGTTTAAAGACTCTATTTGTCTGTTGTTTATTTCTAAAGAAACACGACAATGTATAAAAGGCTCCATTACCTTGTAGCTCACGTTATGGCTCCGTAGCAGACGTTGTTATAAAAATAGGCTAACGATTGGGTCATAACCACGAGACTTACTGTCTCATAGTAGAGGAATTACCGTATAGTCCAGGAGAAGCTCTCAGGCAGTTTGGACTTCCATTAGCTGTTTAAGTGTAATTACTAATGTTAACTATCATGTTAGTGATCAGTAATTAGCCTGTGCCTATGTTATCTCCTTACATATACCTACGCTCTCCGTCTCTGCTAGATTGGGAATGATTGAGATTTCTCTTGGCACAGCTACCAGAAGACTTCCAACTTTCAGACAGGTTGCTCACGTCACATCTACGTCTTCAAGCTCAGTTGGAGGCTGCTCAGTAACGCTCAGCCATCACCGGAAAAGAGCTTCTAACATCCTTCACTGGTCTCCGTCCAGAGACACGGGGCCTGCTGGTCCAGTTTATATACCGTCTATAGACCTTCCTCCCCAGCGCTGTGGAGGTAGAGATCGACTACTCCATAGTTTTCATCTCTAATATTTAAAGGAAAAGGCCCGACAAGGTGTCTGTTGTCATGATGACACACATGAAAAACAGGTGAAAACAACACCAGCTGGTAATAAATAATGTCTGTAATTAGACTGAAGATGTTTCTGCAAGGCTTCTGTGACATCATCATCATCATCATCATCATCATCATCATCATCATCTGGGTGATGAAGATGATTTAACTGAAATGTCCATTTGACTAATCTGAAGGATTTAGTCTAGAGTCCAGATTCAGATTACTGTTTAATCACCTCTAATCTACACACACACACACACACACACACACACACACACACACACACACACACACACACACACACACACACACACACACACACACACACACACACACACAGAGACACACACACATACACACACAGACACACACACACACACACACACACACACACAGAGAGACACACACACACACACACACACACACACACACACACACACACACACAGAGACACACACACCACACACACACACACACACACACACACAGACACACACACAGAGACACACACAGAGAGACACACACACACACACACACACAGAGACACACACACACACACACACACAGAGACACACAGAGACACACACACACACACACACACACACACACACACAGAGAGACACACACACACACACACACACACACAGAGACACACACACACACACACACACACACACACACACACAGAGACACACAGAGACACACACACACACACACACACACACATACAGAGACACACACACACACACACACACACACACACACACACACACACACCACAGTGTTGAAGTGCTGTAATCTGCAGGTTTAGTTCAGCGTCTTCACACAGTCAGTGGGTAGCTGGGGGGGGAACCAGAGGGTTGCTGGTTCAAGTCCCCGTATGGTACCTTGGGCACTGCCAAGGTGCTCTTGAGCAAGGCACCAAACCCCCAGCATGTGTGGAATTCAGGTAATTTACAATGTGAAAACATTGTAATTTCTTTAATTAATAAAGTATAAATTATTATTATTATTATTATTATTATTATTATTATTATTATTATTATTATTATATTAAACTGCACACTGTGTTTTAAAGAGCGTTTTAAAGAGTGTCTTGTATCAGTGATGCACGAATGCAGTAAAATAACTATCAGGCCCTGGGAAGTGAGTCCGGCTTCAGAGCCAGTTTAACTTAGCGGCAGCTAACGGAGGAATCCAGCTCGTGTGTTCTTCACGTGATGCCCCCCCCCCCCCCCCCCCCCCCCACACACTCACATCATTCTGCCAGCATTTGGTTTTCAAATGTATTATCGAGCCTACTTTGCAATATAAATGAAAACATAACTTGATGTATTAATATGTATTTATTGTATTTATCTGGATTTTTAATGTGCTGGATTTTTTTTTTTTTTAATGACGTTAAAATAAATGCGACACACCTTACAAAAAGCGTGGAGGTTGTCGATGTGACTCGGTAAGATGCAGGTAAATCTGCAGCTATATTTCCGTTTCTTTGCGGGAACACCGCCTTCACCTGCCATTTTTATCGGCTCGCCTTCGGGTCTGAACTTTCCGCGAAGCTTGCGCAAAGATCAACTGGGTGATAGGTTGCCAGGTTGAGGGTGATAGGTTGCCAGGTTGAGGGTTATATGTTGCCAGGTTGAGGGTGATATGTTGCCAGGTTGTGGGTGATATGTTGCCAGGTTGTGGGTGATATGTTGCCAGGTTGAGGGTGATATGTTGCCAGGTTGTGGGTTTTATGTTGCCTGGTTGTGGGTTTTATGTTGCCAGGTTGTGGGTAATATGTTGCCAGGTTGTGGGTGATATGTTGCCAGGTTGTGGGTGATATGTTGCCAGGTTGTGGGTGATATGTTGCCAGGTTGTGGGTGATATGTTGCCAGGTTGTGGGTGATATGTTGCCAGGTTGTGGGTGATATGTTGCCAGGTTGTGGGTTTTATGTTGCCAGGTTGAGTGTTATATGTTGCCAGGTTCTGGGTGATATGTTGCCAGGTTGAGGGTGATATGTTGCCAGGTTGAGGGTGATAGGTTGCCAGGTTGAGTGTTATATGTTGCCAGGTTGTGGGTGATAGGTTGCCAGGTTGAGGGTTATATGTTGCCAGGTTGAGGGTGATATGTTGCCAGGTTGAGGGTGATATGTTGCCAGGTTGAGGGTGATATGTTGCCAGGTTGAGGGTGATATGTTGCCAGGTTGAGGGTTATAGGTTGCCAGGTTGAGGGTTATAGGTTGCCAGGTTGAGGGTTAAATGTTTCCAGGTTGAGGGTAATAGGTTTCCAGGTTGCGGGTTTTATGTTGCCAGGTTGCGGGTTTTATGTTGCCAGGTTGAGGGTTATAGAGTTATAGGTTGCCAGGTTGTGGGTTATAGGTTGCCAGGTTGAGGGTTATAGGGTTATAGGTTGCCAGGTTGAGGGTTATAGGTTGCCAGGTTGTGGGTTGTGGATGATAGGTTGCCAGGTTGTGGGTTATATGTTGTCAGGTTGAGGTGACAAGCGGGTTGAACATTATAGGGTGTGTGGATTGTGTGAATGGGATGCAGCAGAGAGGGGGGGGGGGGGGGGGGATTCTCACAGATCATCAGATTCCATCAAACTGTTCTGGGATCAGTTTGATGTTTGTGGTTGTTTTCAGCTGGAAGAGCAGACGGAGACTTTGTTTGAGCGGAAGTTTCTTTTAACCCTGAACAAGAGAGTGTGTGTGTGTGTGTGTCTGATTGTGTGTGTGTGTGTGTGTGTGTGTCTGATTGTGTGTGTGTGTGTGCGCCTGATTAGCACTCAGTTTCTGATACAATCTGCTCAACCATCTGTTTTACTCAACTTTACACTGAGTGTGAGTCAGTGTGTGTGAGTCAGTGTGTGTGTGTGTGTGTGTGTGTGTGTGTGTGTGTGTGTGTGTGTGTGTGTGTGTGTGTGTGTGTGTGTGCGCTCCTGGGAGTATGTTGTCACATGTATTATGTATACGCACATACCAGAGTGATGCTGTTTGTTTGTAACAGAGTGTGTCTTTGGGCCTTTTTCCGACCGACTGCTGCTCTCCCCCGTGCTACAGCGGCTCATTTAGTTTGTTTTTAGCATTTATTCAGAGACAAACGGAAACCTACGCTCTCTCTCATGTGCACACAGTTGGCGTGTTACCACCAAACGCGTTTCACGAGAAATCGGCGGCCCAATTCCATACGAAGTCAACGCAAAGATGCAAATAGACGCGAAGTCGCAGTGAAATGAGGCGAGGACGTGAAAGTCGCCTCATTCGCGCCGCACCGTGAAGTTGCGTGAGTTGAAATATTTGAACTCAAGCTAGAAATTCGCGTGTAGATGTGTCGCAAAAGCCAATCGGTGTTCAGAAAGGAGCTTTCTTTTGGCAAAGTAAGCGAGAACGTGTGACTTACTGGTATGTTCTGAAAATGATATCTCTGTTATCACTGGTGTAGTGGTTGTTGATAAGGTGGGTGTACTAATAGGTAGATGGGTAGGTTATGGCACTGGTGTAGTGGTTGTTGATAAGGTGGGTGTACTAATAGGTAGATGGGTAGGTTATGGAGGAGGAAGTGGGTATACTCTCTTATATATTCCATGGCTTTTTGGCTGTAAAAAGAGGAGGGTATACCCCGTATACCTGCCTATACCCTCCACTACACCACTGTCTATTATTGTGTTCATGGAGCGGCTCCGATGTTAGCAGAGCCCTGATAGAACCAAACTCCATCCAGAAAACAAGCATTTTAAAAGTTGTTTGCTTGTCGTCTTGCAGACAGACCGGATCAAGTATGAATTCAGACTTTTTACAAATCGGCATCACGGTGTTATTATTTCGGCATACTTTCATCCACTTATTGCAATTAAAAAAACGACACAATCTGAACTTTAAGTTGCGCTGGAAGTGGCAGACATCCAGACATAACGTTTCCTTCCCGGAGAAGCTTTTTGCTCCGCCAGCTGATGTTATTAATCCAGACATGACGCCGTTTAACTTACCAACGTATCTCGGTTTTATTTTAAATTAAACATCCCAACAATATACTG
>CM042318.1:3237971-3250471 GCA_023566125.1 Zingel zingel
TCAGCTCAGATCGTGGTCACCACTACGTATTTCCTTGTCTCTGATTCTGGTAGTTGTTGTGTCTGATGTGATGTCATCGTCCATACGACTCTGTGATTGGCTGTTGTCGGTCCTCTTCGTGGAACGGATGATGAAGTCAGACTCCATGTTCTCTGTTGAGATGCTAAAGCTCTGACGTCGTGCTATTATTGTGCTAAGCTAGTTTGATGTTGCAGTAGACCCACTGTCCAGAGTTTGAGTTGTAATTGCGTCTGAACTGACTCCAACCTTTGGACCCTTCCTGTGGTCTCCTCCAGCCGGTCTCTCCTCTCAGCCCTCACTAGTTACCTCTGGCATGTGTCTGAACTGACTCCAACCTTTGGACCCTTCCTGTGGTCTCCTCCAGCCGGTCTCTTCTCTCAGCCAATCACTAGTTACCTCTGGCATGTGTCTGAACTGACTCCAACCTTTGGACCCTTCCTGTGGTCTCCTCCAGCCGGTCTCTCCTCTCAGCCAATCACTAGTTACCTCTGGCATGGGTCTCCAGCAGCAGACGGAGCCGTCTGGTGAGCGACGGTAGCGGGAACGCCGTCCGTCAGCGATACAACGTTAGTAACACTGATGTCACCCAGCTTCCAGGCAAGTCATTTTGCATCGAGGATTTTTTGTAATCGAGTTATTCGAGGAATCGTTTCAGCCCTAGTCAGATTTATAATCAACACACACAGTCAGAAAACCTGAAAATATTCTAACATACTGGAACCAGTTCTACTCAAAATGACTGTGAAGGGCAACTGGACTTCTCACACACCACAGATGCATTCTGGGATAGTTGGGAAGGAACTTGTTTTGGGGGAACATTTTCACCCAGTTAAACAAAACTCCACATACGATATTAGCCCTTGTGTTGTCCTCGGGGCCATTTTGATCCATTTTTATATCCAGAATTATGGGTTTCTTTGAGCCAAATATCCCCAAAATAACATGACTGCGTGGAGGTACGTTGTGGAAGATATGTAACATTGTTGGGAGGTAAAATTAATGATTACTTTCATTGAATTTTATTTTATTATATAATGTATTATACACTTTATTATAAATTGTTTTAACACGCACACACACGTGCACACACGCACGTGCACACACGCACACACGCACAAACAGACACATACACACACACGCACAGAGACACACACACGCACACGCACAAACAGACACGCACACACAGACACGCGCACGCACGCACAGACACACACGCACACACAGACACACACGCACAGACACGCGCACACACAGACACGCGCACGCACGCACAGACACACGCACGCACGCACAGACACACACGCACAGACACGCGCACGCACGCACGCACAGACACACATGTACGCACGCACAGACACACACGCACGCACGCACAGACACACACGCACGCACAGACACACACGCACGCACAGACGCACACGCACGCACGCACAGACACGCACACGCACGCACAGACGCACACGCACGCACGCACGCACAGACACGCGCACGCACGCACAGACACGCACGCACGCACGCACAGACACGCACACGCACGCACAGACACGCACGCACAGACACACGCACGCACAGACACACATGCACGCACAGACGCACACACGCACAGATGCACGCACGCACAGACACACACAAAAGCACACACTCGTTTCCTTTCCTGTCTTAACGGTGTGTTTGAAGTTTGTTCACGCACGCACAGACACACGCACGCACAGACACACGCACACACAGACACGCACGCACGCACAGACACACGCACGCACAGACACACGCACACACAGACACACGCACGCACAGACACACGCACGCACAGACGCACGCACAGACACACACACACGTACGCATGCATGCACGCACAGACACACGCACGCACAGACACACGCACGCACAGACACACACACACGTACGCATGCATGCACGCACAGACACACGCACGCACAGACACACGCACACACAGACACACGCACGCACGCACAGACACACGCACACACAGACACACGCACGCACAGACACACGCACGCACAGACACACGCACGCACAGACGCACGCACAGACACACACACACGTACGCATGCATGCACGCACAGACAGACGCACACGTTTCCTTTCCTGTCTGAACGGTGTGTTTGAAGTTTGTTGATGTGTCTGTGATGCCGTGAACCTGAACTGACAGGAGGGGGAGGGGGGGGGGGGTGGAGGACGACCGGAGGACGAGTTGAAACAAACAAGAAAACCACAAAGACAAGTGGATTGGGGGGGGCAAGAGGGAGAGAGGGGGCTCTATTGTTGATCCCAGATTAGGGCGTGGCCTCTGAACAGTTTATGCACACACACACACAGACACACAGACACACACACACACACACACACACACTGTTGAGTCGAGTGTGAATGAGGCGTCCTTGATCACACCAACTGCTGAGCCCCCACAAACCATCCCCCACCCACATACATCTCCCCCATTCTTGTGTGTGTGTGTGTGTGTGTGTGTGTGTGTGTGTGTGTGTGTGTGTGTGTGTGTGTGTGTGTGTGTGTGTGTGTGTGTGTGTGTCAGATCACACACACACACAGACACACACACACAGACTGTGTGTGTAGCTGGAGGTAATATTAATAATCCATAAAGAAGCTGGTTTCTCCCGATCGCTCATGGAGTCAACACACACACACACACACACACACACACACACACACAGACACACTGCTAACCAGCTGTCTCACTGCCTGACAGACAGACAGGATGGTGGAGTCATCACTTACTTCCTTCAGATGTGTTGTTCTAGTTTTAAAGCTTTTTTTTCATCACAGGAACTTTTCCAGGATGAGGGGTGGAAAGATTTTAAAGAACGTATTGACACGGATATAAGATTATATTTTCTTTATTACGTCATCCCCTCCGAACAATGTTTGACAAGAGTTCTACTCAAAAAGCAAAACAATTTGTACAAAACATCTTAAAGAGCTCATATTCTGCTCATTTTCAGGTTCATAATTGTATTTAGAGGTTGTACCAGAATAGGTTACATGGTTTACATGGTTTCAAAAATCACCATATTTTAGTTGTTCTGCTCATTGCTGCAGCTCCTCTTTTCACCCTGTGTTCAGGTCTCTGTTTTAGCTCCAGAGTGAGACCTCTCACTGCTGTAACATCTTTGTTGGGAGTCGCACATGCTCAGTAGCTAGGTAAGGACTACTAGCCAGTCAGAATGGACCAGAGTCTGGTAGGACCAGGCTAATGGACCAGAGTCTGGTAGGACCAGGCTAGTGGACCAGAGTCTGGTAGGACCAGGGTAATGTACCAGAGTCTGGTAGGACCAGGCTAATGTACCAGAGTCTGGTAGGACCAGGCTAATGTACCAGAGTCTGGTAGGACCAGGCTAATGTACCAGAGTCTGGTAGGACCAGGCTAATGTACCAGAGTCTGGTAGGACCAGGCTAGTGGACCAGAGTCTGGTAGGACCAGGCTAATGTACCAGAGTCTGGTAGGACCAGGCTAGTGGACCAGAGTCTGGTAGGACCAGGGTAATGGACCAGAGTCTGGTAGGACCAGGATAGTGGACCAGAGTTCTACCAAAGTTCTGGGACTATTGAGTCATGTTGGGATTTATTGAGGACTGATGATTTTAGTTTCATCAGCTCCTGCGAGTCCACGACTATGAGGAATAAAAACTCTCTTGATGGTTAAAGCCAGGCGTGTCCCTCTCTGATGGTCGAGGTTTACATACAGTAGCAATGGCTGAGGTAACCATGGCGACGAGGCGTATGGCTGATGGCGAGGAGAACGGGACCTCAGAATGACAGTAAAACCGACCGGCGTGTGTGTGTGTTTATAATTGGCTGAGATGAAATATTCTCTTTGATGTCGACGTAAAGTCAGAACGCCTGAAGATCCAGAAACAGTCCAGCTGCTAGAGGCATACAGACCAGTCAACAGACCAGTCAACAGACCAGTCAACAGACCAGTCAACAGACCAGTCAACAGACCAGTTAACAGACCAGTTAACAGACCAGTTAACAGACAACAGACCAGTTAACAGACCAGTCAACAGACCAGTCAACAGACCAGTTAACAGACCAGTCAATAGACAACAGACCAGTTAACAGACGAGTTAACAGACAACAGACCAGTCAACAGACCAGTTAACAGACCAGTCAACAGACCAGTTAACAGACCAGTCAACAGACCAGTCAACAGACCAGTTAACAGACCAGTTAACAGACAACAGACCAGTCAACAGACCAGTCAACAGACCAGTCAACAGACAACAGACCAGTCAACAGACCAGTTAACAGACGAGTTAACAGACAACAGACCAGTCAACAGACCAGTTAACAGACCAGTTAACAGACCAGTTAACAGACCAGTCAACAGACCAGTCAACAGACCAGTCAACAGACCAGTCAACAGACCAGTTAACAGACCAGTCAACAGACCAGTCAACAGACAACAGACCAGTCAACAGACCAGACAACAGACCAGTCAACAGACCAGTCAACAGACCAGTTAACAGACAACAGACCAGTTAACAGACGAGTTAACAGACCAGTTAACAGACCAGTCAACAGACAACAGACCAGTCAACAGACAACAGACCAGTCAACAGACCAGTCAACAGACCAGTCAACAGACAACAGACCAGTCAACAGACCAGTCAACAGACAATAGACCATTCAACAGACCATTCAACAGACCAGTCAACAGACCAGTCAACAGACAAGTTAACAGACCAGTCAACAGACCAGTTAACAGACCAGTCAACAGACCAGTCAACAGACAACAGACCAGTCAACAGACCAGACAACAGACCAGTCAACAGACCAGTCAACAGACCAGTTAACAGACAACAGACCAGTTAACAGACGAGTTAACAGACCAGTTAACAGACCAGTCAACAGACAACAGACCAGTCAACAGACAACAGACCAGTCAACAGACCAGTCAACAGACCAGTCAACAAACCAGTCAACAGACAACAGACCAGTCAACAGACCAGTCAACAGACAATAGACCAGTCAACAGACCATTCAACAGACGAATTAACAGACCAGACAACAGACCAGTTAAGCAATGCTGCGCGACGATTGTTGATATTTAATCTCAACTACCAAACAAATAAATATAATGTGGGGCATTGAAATAAGCGCCTAAAACTTTGGGAAAAGTGTCAAAAATGTTGAAAAAAGCAACAAAATGTCCAAAAAAAAGGGGTACAAACATCACTTTACTTACTTATAAGGTGAGTCACATCTGTGTGTGTAATTCTGTAGATTATTGCTGCGTTTGACCTCATATTATTCACTACGTTGTGTTGTAGCAGAGATTATATAACGTGTGTTGACGCTTGCACAATGTGTTACATTCGGTAAACACTTTCTAGCATCTACTCTGCTCACGGCCCGACACATTTCTGAGAACATCAGGGCAAATAGAAAAGGTGTGTGTGTGTGTGTGTGTGTGTGTGTGTGTGTGTGTGTGTGTGTGTGTGCGTGTGTGTGTGTGTGTGGCTTCAGACCGAAACACACTTCCTGTGACAAACAGCTGACTTCCTGTCATTCTTTACTTTCTCTGGCTTTCTGCCACCTTCACTGCCGGGCCGTTTAGAGTCAACTTGTGTGTGTGTGTGTGTGTGTGTGTGTGTGTGTGTGTGTGTGTGTGTGTGTGTGTGTGTGTGTGTGTGTGTGTGTGTGTGTGTGT
The DNA here is from genome assembly GCA_023566125.1 of Zingel zingel. Classification (NCBI taxonomy): domain Eukaryota; kingdom Metazoa; phylum Chordata; class Actinopteri; order Perciformes; family Percidae; genus Zingel; species Zingel zingel. The sequence continues at coordinate 3,243,685 of CM042318.1, forward strand.
GTGTGTGTGTGTGTGTGTGTGTGTGTGTGTCTGTGTGTGTGTCTGTGTGTGTGTGTGTCTGTGTGTGTGTGTGTCTGTGTGTGTGTGTGTGTGTGTGTGTGTGTGTGTGTCTGTCTGTGTGTGTGTGTGTGTGTGTGTGTGTGTGTGTGTGTGTGTCTGTGTGTGTGTGTGTCTGTGTGTGTGTGTGTGTGTCTGTGTGTGTGTGTGTGTCTGTCTGTGTGTCTGTGTGTGTCTGTGTGTCTGTGTGTCTGTGTGTGTCTCTGTGTGTGTGTGTGTGTGTCTGTGTGTGTGTGTGTGTGTGTGTGTGTGTGTCTGTGTGTGTGTGTGTGTGTGTGTGTGTGTCTTTGTTCTTCAGCACTAGAGTTGTGGCTCCAACTACTGCTGTTTTGATGCCGGCAATTTGGCCGTTGCCATCTTGGTTCTTTGGAACTGGATGTGACGATTATTGACAAGAGGTCTGCCAAGCTAGTGTCGTTTATGGTTGCGATGGCGTTGCGCTAAGCTTAACGCCAAACATAGAAAGTTGCTGATTTTCAACCCTTCTGAAGCGAGTCATCCAGCGGAGAGTTACCGGCGGGTAAACGCGGACCTCTGGCTACTGGAGACATTCATCTGCATGTACGGCAGAACAGAAAATCTGCAGACTTTCCCTTAAGCTACCAGCTAGCGGTAGCACTAGCTAGCTATCTTTGTTGGCAGAACGCTGAACAAGACATTTTTAGGCGACCAAAAGGTTACGGTCTACGTTGCTGAAGTGAAAACACACAGTGAGAGGGTCACAGTTTAAGAAGAAAACACGGACAACACCCAAAAACAAGTTGAAGTCTATTTGAATGTCCGCAGTGTTAGCATGGTTAGCATCGCTAAGCCTCTGTCACTACCTGATGTGAGTCGAGTGTAGATGTGAGTTGCGCGGGCGTCACTTTGCGACAATGGCCGGATTTCACGCAGATCTGTTTTGCTGATAGCCACAGAATAATGAGATTGCATAATATTCATAATTGGTACATTGCATAGCAGTAATTTATTATTTAGCGTAAGGCATCACATTTTCACGGCATTATCCCTGATGTCAGTTCTAGATTAGAGGCTGAAGTAGCCTCCAAGATGCTAACGAGAGACTTCTGTAATGTCAATACAATAAAAGTGGACCTACAACAAAGTCTGTTCACTTCTGGCTACAAGTTAGCAATCAAACACAACAAAGGCTGTCACTTGAATGGCGTTTTGAGCTAACGTTAGCAATCAAACAATCATAGATAGCTAAATGTTTGCCGGATCCCTTGGCATTTTGCCGTAAACCGTTTAAATCTGAGCATGCGCAACTCACATCTGCACTCGACTCCCATCCGGTAGTGACAACTCTGTCCTGACTGACTGGTCCTAAAGCATCCCCTGCTTTATCGCCTGTTTTAAAATAAATGGGAGCATCATTCACTAAATGAACATCATGCTGTGTTGAAGAAGACTTGAAACTAGCGATTGAGACCATCAACTCATTATGAAAATGTTTACTGAGGTAATAATTCAAGAGAGAAGTTGGCTCATTTTCTCAGAGACTTCTATAGAAACAGACTTCTTTTTGGAGCCGGTGGAGTCGCCCCCTGCTGGACGTTACAGAGAACGCAGCTTTAAGGAGCTCCAGCATCGGCTTCACTTCTCAGACCTGGAAGCTTCGTCCATTATTTTTACAGTCTGTGATCAGGGATCAAATGAACTTATACATAAATAATAGGGTTGTGGAAGTATTTAAGTTATAAATGACCAACAAAGATCAGACTGTGTCTGGCTTTACAACCACAACACATCTGACATTCAGCTGCTGCTCCACACAAGTGAAGCATTCATGTTTGTGTTGAGTCAATTGCGGATGTGCTGATTTTAGACAAGAGGGAGGAGGGAGGGAGGAGAGAGGGAGGAGAGAGGGAGGAGAGAGGGAGAAGTGAGGGAGGAGAGAGGGAGGAGAGAGGGAGGAGTGAGTGAGGAGAGAGGGAGGAGTGAGGGAGGAGAGAGGGAGGAGAGAGGAAGGAGAGAGGGAGGAGTGAGGGAGGAGAGAGGGAGGAGAGAGGGAGGAGAGAGGGAGGAGTGAGGGAGAAGTGAGGGAGGAGTGAGGGAGGAGAGAGGGAGGAGTGAGGGAGAAGTGAGGGAGGAGAGAGGGAGACGTGAGGGAGGAGAGAGGGAGGAGTGAGGGAGGAGAGAGGGAGGAGAGAGGGAGGAGCCATAGACTGTTGTTTGAGGTAAGATTTAGCTTCGCTAGGTTTTAAATATATCTTTGTCCCAGTTATATTAGATATGAGACAGGCCGCGAACTGGCAATCACATCATAGCCACGCCCTAAAACACCCCCTGCTTTATCGCCGATTTTAAAATCAATGAGACCATAATTCAAAACATGAACATCATTCTGTGTTGTAGAAGACTTAAAACTAACGATTGAGACCATGAACTCATTATGAAAATGTTTACTGAGGTGATAAATCAAGTGAGAAGTGGGTCACTTTCTACAGAAACCGACGTCCTTTTGCAACCGCACCTGTCGCCCCCTGCTGGAAATCAGATAGAAAGCAGGTTTAAGGAGTCTCCCCCTGCAGGAATTCAGACAGAAAGCAGGTTTAAGGAGTCTCCCCCTGCAGGAATTCAGATAGAAAGCAGGTTTAAGGAGTCTCCCCCTGCAGGAATTCAGATAGAAAGCAGGTTTAAGGAGTCTCCCCCTGCAGGAATTCAGATAGAAAGCAGGTTTAAGGAGTCTCCCCCTGCTGGAATTCAGATAGAAAGCAGGTTTAAGGAGTCTCCCCTTGCAGGAATTCAGATAGAAAGCAGGTTTAAGGAGTCTCCCCCTGCAGGAATTCAGATAGAAAGCAGGTTTAAGGAGTCTCCCCCTGCTGGAATTCAGATAGAAAGCAGGTTTAAGGAGTCTCCCCCTGCAGGAATTCAGGTAGAAAGCAGGTTTAAGGAGTCTCCCCCTGCTGGAATTCAGATAGAAAGCAGGTTTAAGGAGTCTCCCCCTGCAGGAATTCAGGTAGAAAGCAGGTTTAAGGCACTTCCGCATCTGCAGCACTTCGCCGAACCGGATGCTCTGTCCATTAAAGGTCCCATGGCATAAACATTTCACTTTATGAGGTTTTTTAACATTAATATGCGTTCCCCCAGCCTGCCTATTAGTAATTAAACTTAAACAGCTAATGGAAGTCCAGACTGCCTGAGAGCTTCTCCTGTACTATACGGTAATTCCTCTACTATGAGACAGTAAGTCTCGTGGTTATGACCCAATCGTTAGCCTATTTTTATAACAACGTCTGCTACGGAGCCATAGCGTGAGCTACAAGGTAATGGAGCCTTTTATACATTGTCGTGTTTCTTTAGAAATAAACAACGGACAAATAGAGTCTTTAAACGCTTCAGATGTAAAGTTATTCTCTGTCAAAGTGACGTCAGAATGAATGGGAGTCAATGGGATGCTAACGGGAGGTGATGGCTTGGTAGCATCAGAATGAATGGGAGTCAATGGGATGCTAACGGGAGCTGATGGCTCGGTAACATCAAAATGGCGCCATAGGAGCTACGCGTTCCGAGGAGAAGCTAACCCCCTGCACCAAAGCTGAATTTCGGGAAAGAGACTTCAGATACAGTATTAGGGGACCACTAAGGCCTATATAAAAGAGACTTCAGATACAGTATTAGGGGACCACTAAGGCCTATATAAAAGCATCCAAAAAGCAGCATGTCATGGGACCTTTAATATTAACAGTCTATGGTCGAGTCCAACACAACGTTTGTGTCCTGTACCTGGATCTTTGTGTTGGGGATTCAGGTTACATTTGTTTTTAGAAATGTGCAGGACACTAAAGAAGAGATTCAAGATTCAAAATCCTTTATTAATCGCACAATGGGGACATTTACACTGTTAGAGCAGCAAGGGATATAAGAGAAAAAGTAGACGACACGTTAACACACAATAATAAATATAATTAAAGAGAGTTCATATTAAAATAGTGAAATGTATTTACAGTATTGCACAGTCACGTTTGGTCAGCCCTGGTGTGTGTGCTTTGTCCGAAATGCTTATGAGACGACAAAGCTCCACTTCCTATTCTTGATTCCTTAGTTTCCTACACGTTGTTTGTTCACGGAGCCCGTAGGGGATGAAACCAGGAGAGACGGTGTGATGTGTTCAAGGCCTGCTGGGTATTTAGACGTAGACAGGACCACTGATGTGAAAACAGGATCTTTACAGACGCACTTTTTATTGAAACTCCAATTGCTTTGACACAGTGTCTTTATTGAAATGAGCTCTGCTAAACAAAGACTGCCTGAACAAAAGGAGTGAATTCAAATTCACTTTCATTGAAAGGCTCGGGGTGAACAGTGTTAATGAACAGTCAGGCTTTAACAGAGAGGCTATATGTGTGTGTGTATATATATATATATATATATATATATATATATATATATATATATATATATATATATATATATATATATATACATATATATATAACAGTCTGTGAACAAAGCGACAGATTGAAGTTTTAAGAAGAGACCCAAGTTCATTTAACTGATCATTATTGACAGCACAGAGCTTCAGTGCTTACAGTCTGTAGTCTGTATAGAGAGCCGAAGTCCCTTCCCTTCCGGTGGACCAGCATGGGACCTTATTTCGGAAAAAAAATGTACACTACTGAACGGGGGAGACACAAATATGATTTGATCCCGTTTGAATTGAGCCATGAATTACACATATGTTGGTCAGTTTGAAAGATAATTCAGCAAGTGAAGAAAGTCTGTTTGTCGTAGCACCACTTAGCTTTGTGTGAAACCGCTCAGTGAACTACTTCTCTCGTCTCGCATAATATACGTCACGCCAATCGCTAGCTAGCTAGCTTAGCTCTGTTCCACAACACACGTAACGTTATCTTCCATGATGTGTTTTATCCATAGACAGTATATAAACTGGACCAGCAGGTCCCGTGTCTCTGGACGGAGACCAGTGAAGGACATTAGAAGCTCTTTTCCGGTGATGGCTGAGCGTTACTGAGCAGCCTCCAACTGAGCTTGAAGACGTAGATGTGACGTGAGCAACCTGTCTGAAAGTTGGAAGTCTTCTGGTAGCTGTGCCAAGAGAAATCTCAATCATTCCCAATCTAGCAGAGACGGAGAGCGTAGGTATATGTAAGGAGATAACATAGGCACAGGCTAATTACTGATCACTAACATGATAGTTAACATTAGTAATTACACTTAAACAGCTAATGGAAGTCCAAACTGCCTGAGAGCTTCTCCTGGACTATACGGTAATTCCTCTACTATGAGACAGTAAGTCTCGTGGTTATGACCCAATCGTTAGCCTATTGTTATAAAAACGTCTGCTATGTGTGGCTTGTTGATCTTTACATTGTTAGTTAATTGCCTATCCTGGCCTGGGCTGGGATCATGGGAGCGCCGTAACTACACTAGTTGCAGTCTTCTCCTGAACAGAGGTGGCGCTAATGAGGAAAGGCTACCGATTTTGCTCTTTTTACGGACTAGAAGAAGAAGAAAAAGGTGAACAACGGCAGAACTGGCAGTAGCATTGACGTCAATGTTTTGATTGGAGGACGTACTTGGTTAACCTGACTCCAGATGGATTGCTTCGCATTTGCTCGGCATATTGATCTGGGAACTTTCCGTTGGAGAACTTTTGGGAAGGGGCGAAAAGACCGGTTAGCTGATTGGATAAACCATCTGTCTGTCACCGCCTATGTTGGTGATAGACGGCCAAATCAACCAATCAGATCAACGAAGCTAGCTAAGTTAGTGTAGCTAGAGTTAGTTTGGCTTCAAGAACATGCAGTTCTTCTAATGCCATCGTTTAACATACAATTAAGTTAGGTAACGTAGCTAACGTTAACGTGTTTAAACGTACCATTTGTATGTGACATGAACCTCATCAACGACCAAGTTTTCACGGTACACTTCTGAAGAAGAGCAAAGACATCTTTTCCTCCGAGAAAAGCCTCCAGCGCCGTTTTTTTTGCTCTTCTTTCAGTGAAGGAATACTAAAAACTTGCGCGATAGCTACGCTCATCCGTGGAAGCCGCCACGCTGTTTAGACTGAACAGTCGCTTCTCGTTGCGTCACACCTAAACCCGCCTCAAAACCAACGCTGATTGGTCGGTCGTTTGGCGAACGGCTCCAAATGTTCTCTGTCTCAAGATGCCAGACTGATCTGGGAGTGGAGAACTGGAGCTCGCCAGATCAGGACGCTCTCACGAGGCTAACATTTGGTCGGATCCAGCCTTTCCCAGTAAGAGACTTGCAGTCACCCTGAGAGTCCTGGCATCCGGTTGTCCTCGAGCTCGTCCATGCTTCCTGTTTCCGCTTTGTCGCGCGCCAATGAAAAAAAAAAGAGTGGTGCACGAACTCTGCTCGCGCACTCAAAATCCGGGCGTGCCGGCAAGACCTACGTCATTTTGACGTCACGATGGCGCATGCCAGCTTGGCTGCGGCGACTATAAAACAGGCATAAGAGTAACGTTACATCACGGTACCAAACACACAGACATCGTAGCTCCAGAGAGACGTCACACACACACTTTGGTGTGTGTGTGACGTCTTTCTAATTACGTATTTTCACTGTCTGATTCTTCAACAGTTTATGATTAACTGAGACTTTCTTCACTTGCAAACATTTTGTAATTCATGCCTCAGTTCAAACAGGATTAAAACATTATTTGTCTCTCCCCCGTTCACTACCGGACATATTTTTACCGATATAAGGTCCTATAAGGTCCATCTGAAGGGAACTTCG
>CM042318.1:3255471-3260471 GCA_023566125.1 Zingel zingel
ACAACCATCAGATTAACTCCACGGATTAGTTAGTAAATGGCAGCCTCTTGTGTGTGTGTGTGTGTGTGTGTGTGTGTGTGTTTCAGGGTCAGGTTTAATAGGGATTAAAGACTGGTGTCCTATTTGGAGGCTTCAGTTTTCTTTTGATTTAAAGAAAGAGTGCAGATAGTAGAAACAGTAGAAGTAAAAACCGTTGCCCACTTGGCCTGGTTGGTAGTCCAGCTTTGCGTGCACTGACATGGATTCTGTTCAGCTTCCTGATTGGTCTATTTTTAGCTGTGGGTGGTGCATAAACATTAGAGCGGCATGTTTTCACTGTGTGACAAACATGCAGTGTTGTAATGTAACGAAGTACAAATACTTCGCTACTGTACTTAAGTAGAATTTTCACGTATCTGTACTTTATTTATATTTCCGGAAACTTTTACTTTTACTCTACTCCATTTCCTAAATAAAATGTATACTTTTACTCCACTACATTTCCCCTGAGCACCTTAGTTACTCGTTACTACAAAATATAATCAGAAGAAATGTGTTGCACTGTAAAAAGAGCAGGTTTGGAGAATCATTGCTCCTAAATTAAAAGATAATGCTCCCTCCATTCCAGTCGGTGACGTGATGCCTGTTTGTGGCCAAGCGGCAAAAAAACAAAAAAAGAAATGAGAGGAGGAAGCTTAATGACTGATATCGTCATGGAAGCACCTGCTGCAGGCTCTGCCGCCATGGTAACAGACGATGATCACCCCGACGACAGTGGTGATGAAGATAACGTTACACACCTTTGGCCATAAAGTTCATGATCAAAGTATTTTTACTTTTACTTCTAATACTTAAGTACATTTAATATCAGAAAATTACTTTTGATACTTAAGTACTGTAAATATTTGATACTTTAAGACTTTTACTGCAGTAATATTCTAAAAGGAGACTTTAACTTCTACCAAAGTCATTTTCTGGGAAGATACTTGTACTTTTACTCAAGTATTGCTTTCAAGTACTTCATACAAGACTGCAAACATGTCCTGTGTGTTTCCTTTTTACAGTTTGAACTTGGGATTGTTTACATCCATGGGACTTTGTGGTATCTGAACAGTTCTTAACTTTATATACATTTGTACTTAAGATTTTTTATAAAGGATTCCTTTGACCCTTACCCTACTTCTACTGAAACATCTGGGAACTGTTAACATGAGCAGAAGAGCCCTCTTGGACAGAAGAGGCCTTATTTGGAGATGTGCCAGATAAGAAGGTATCATTGGTCAGTTCTGACCCAATCATGTCAATGCAATGCACAGAATATATACCATATGCACACAAAGGAAAGGCAGAACGACCTATTGGAAGAATTGGGTTGGTTGTTCTCCAAGCTCTCTGCAGGAGTTTGTTAAAAAGGATGCTGAAAATCTTGAATTGTAATAAAACCTTTTATAATCCAGAACAGTGTCGGCAGATTCCTCTTCATACAGCATCACAGCATTACTATTAAAAGTCACCACAACTTAAACCCAGAGCAATCCAACATGTACACAAATGTAAAATGTACTTGTGTAGTCTTGGTTCTCCCTGATGCATATTTGCGAGCAATTTCAGAGTCAGGAAACATGTCTGCCACACTGAACTCATCACAAAATGAAAAATAAATGTTCTTGGCGACTAGCGTGGCCATTTTTACTTCTACCTTTGTGACTTTATCGTTCTGCTACACACCTCTCACTCACAGGGAACGAGCCAATGTTAGCAGTTCCCCTCTGTGCCTCCACAGCCTGCTAATGTTGGCTGTAATTATTATGTCTGCTAACGTCATTCTTTTGCACCGTGTTCTATGCTAAAATTGGGATACTTTGCATAAACACGGTGTTTGCTGACGTGGCTAATATTTTTTCAGTACAGTTGACACTGACTCAAACTGGAGCTTGAACGCACGGCACGTCAGATGGTGTTGTTAAAGAGCTCATATTCTGCTCATTTTCAAGTTCATAATTGTATTTAGAGGTTATATCAGAATAGGTTTACATGGTTTAATTTTCTAAAAACACCATATTTTTGTTGTACTGCTCATTGCTGCAGCTCCTCTTTTCCCCCTGTGTTCAGGTCTCTGTTTTAGCTCCAGAGTGAGACCTCTCACTGCTGGAACATCTTTGTTGGCAGTCGCACATGCTCAGTAGCTAGGTAAGATCACACGCTCAGTAGCTAGGTAAGACCACATGCTCAGTAGCTAGGTAAGATCACAGGCTCAGTAGCTAGGTAAGATCACATGCTCAGTAGCTAGGTAAGACCACATGCTCAGTAGCTAGGTAAGACCACATGCTCAGTAGCTAGGTAAGACCACATGCTCAGTAGCTAGGTAAGACCACATGCTCAGTAGCTAGGTAAGACCACATGCTCAGTAGCTAGGTAAGACCACATGCTCAGTAGCTAGGTAAGATCACATGCTCAGTAGCTAGGTAAGACCACATGCTCAGTAGCTAGGTAAGATCACATGCTCAGTAGCTAGGTAAGACCACATGCTCAGTAGCTAGGTAAGACCACATGCTCAGTAGCTAGGTAAGGACTACATGAGCTAGCTAGCTGTTTCTCCAACTTCAGTAGAACAAGGCAGGATTAGATGGGAGACTTCTTCTAAACGAGGGCGCACTTCCAACTTTGTGGTGAATACCTGCAGAACAGGGACATGGAAGTAGTTCTTTTGGAGATTAGGGTGAACTAGTGTGTGTTGTAGCAGTGTTTTGCCATTGAGAACGAGCTAGCATGCTAACGGTTAGCCCCCTAGCCCCCTCGTCTCGGCTAGTGACGTAGAAAGCCGTGCAGATGTTGACCAGCTCACCCGGAGACTGAAGGCAGGACACATTCAGAAACCAGATCTCACTCTAATCAGCATGGATGGTTGTTTCCAAGTGTGTATGCGTGTAGAACCACCAGAGACACAAAATAACTCCCCAAATCCCAGAAAAAGTTATTTGTTTTTTCATAATATGAGCACTTTAAGGTTGCCATGTAGTACTGTTACATATCTAGCCTGGATGCCAGCCGAACTTAGCCCCGCCCACAACATTTCAGGTTGGGAAGTTCGGTCTGGACTTGAGCCGTTGTGGAGCAACTATGCTCCAACTAGAGCTGATCAGGGCGGGCTTTATACGATGATGGGCAGATGATCAACAGTAACGGAATCAACCACGTCACCAAAGAGCGATTGGGTTGAATTTGAACACCGGCAAAGATTGTTTACATTCATCTTCTTCTTCTACTTCTTCCAGTGTGCATGCAGTTGAGTTCTGTTGACAACTATGCGTCGCTCAACATACATCACATACTCCGTTGCCCTGATTGGTTGTAGGTCTATCCGTTGCTCTGATTGGTTGTAGGTCTATCCGTTGCCCTGATTGGTTGTAGGTCTATCCATTGCTCTGATTGGTTGTAGGTCTATCCGTTGCTCTGATTGGTTGTAGGTCTATCCGTTGCTCTGATTGGTTGTAGGTCTATCTGTTGCCCTGATTGGTTGTAGGTCTATCCATTGCTCTGATTGGTTGTAGGTCTATCCGTTACCCTGATTGGTTGTAGGTCTATCCATTGCTCTGATTGGTTGTAGGTCTATCCGTTGCTCTGATTGGTTGTAGGTCTATCCGTTGCTCTGATTGGTTGTAGGTCTATCCGTTGCTCTGATTGGTTGTAGGTCTATCCGTTGCTCTGATTGGGTGTAGGTCTATCTGTTGCTCTGATTGGTTGTAGGTCTATCTTGGTTGTAGGTCTATCCGTAGGTCTATCCGTCTATCCGTTGCTCTGATTGGTTGTAGGTCTATCTGTTGCTCTGATTGGTTGTAGGTCTATCTTGGTTGTAGGTCTATCCGTTGCTCTGATTGGTTGTAGGTCTATCTGTTGCTCTGATTGGTTGTAGGTCTATCCAATTGAGTGCAGAGGCATTTCCTTTCCCTGTTCGGTTGAAACACCCCATAATCCCAGCCCAACGGAGCAGAATCAGACTCACACTCTGACTAGAATCTGAGTATGACCACGTCAGGTTATGACATATCCTGCAGTCTGAAACATATCACTATGCAATCAAGAGATTAGCAGAACAAATTACCAACAGGGAGCAAGAAAAGTAGGGAGACTCCACCGTAAATCTGGGAGTGTCGGCAGATTTTCATAGTCGATTAATCTGTCGATTATTTTCTCCATTAATCGATTAGTTGTTTGATCTATAAAAATGTCAAAACATGGTGAAGAATGTGGATCAGCGTTTCCCAAAAGCCTAAAATGACGTCCTCAAATGTCTCGTTCTGTCTAAAACTCAAAGATATTCAGTTTACTGTCCCAGAGGAGAGAAGAGACTAGAAGATATTCAGATTACTGTCAGAGGAGAGAAGAGACTAGAAGATATTCAGATTACTGTCCCAGAGGAGAGAAGAGACTAGAAGATATTCAGATTACTGTCAGAGGAGAGAAGAGACTAGAAGATATTCAGATTACTGTCCCAGAGGAGAGAAGAGACTAGAAGATATTCAGATTACTGTCAGAGGAGAGAAGAGACTAGAAGATATTCAGATTACTGTCCCAGAGGAGAGAAGAGACTAGAAGATATTCAGATTACTGTCACAGAGGAGAGAAGAGACTAGAAGATATTCAGATTACTGTCAGAGGAGAGAAGAGACTAGAAGATATTCAGATTACTGTCACAGAGGAGAGAAGAGACTAGAAGATATTCAGATTACTGTCCCAGAGGAGAGAAGAGACTAGAAGATATTCAGATTACTGTCCCAGAGGAGAGAAGAGACTAGAAGATATTCAGATTACTGTCAGAGGAGAGAAGATACTAGAAGATATTCACATTTAACAAGCTGGAATCAGATAAATCTTATTTTTTGTAATAAAAAAATGACTCAAACGATTAATCGATTATCAAAATAGTTGGCGATTAATTTAATAGTTGACAGCTAATCGATTCATCGATTCATCGTTGCACCTCTCATGCGTTAGTTGGTGCATTGTTGTGTTTGTTGGAG
>CM042318.1:3267971-3270471 GCA_023566125.1 Zingel zingel
TTGTTCAACACGCCGTCTCTCCATCTCACACATTTCCTCCCAATTACTGTGTGTCACCTTTCACCTCCTCCCCTCCCCCTCCATTCATTACTCCGCCTGGTTGGTTCCTCTCTCGACAAGCTGCTTTTCACGCTCTCTAACCCCCCCCCCCCCCCCCCCCCCCCTCTCTAACGCCCCCCCCCCCACCTCCCTCCCCCTTTTAAAGCCTCTTCACTCGTCCTTCATCTTTTGTTTCTGCTGGAAAGCTGCATATTATACCTGATGAACAACGCCACACCCCAGAAATGAAACACGTTCTGTTATATGACATTATATTCAGGATCAGCGCGCCGCTGGATTAACACAGTTTGGAGTTTTTTTTAAGGGTTAAAATTAACTTAAAAAAGTATTAAATATCATTAAAGCCAATCGTAAGTTTTCACCTTAATTGAAACATTTGTAAGCTTCACTTTAAATTTGAATGACGGCTTTCATTTTTTTTATTTAACGCAAAACGAGACCAAACGTCAACGGAGCAACAAAACCGTAACAAAAACCAAACGGACAAAACAAGAGATGTTAATTGTCTCGTGTGTTGTGCGTTTATGTCTTTCATTCGAATGGAATATGTTTTTTTTTTATTTATTTATGTTTTTATTTTATTGTTTTTAAAGATTATTTCTAAATTTATTTTTGTTTGTATTTTTTTTAAAGATTTTTTTGTATTTATTTTTTTAAAGATTTTTTTTTTTTTTTTTAAGAATTCTTTTTATTTATCTGTTTTTATTTTATTTTTTTTAAAGATTTTCTTTATTTATTTATGTTTTTATTTTATTGTTTTTAAAGATTATTTTTAAATTTTATTTGTTTTTATTTATTTTTTTAAAGATTTTTTTTTTTATTAATTTTTTTTAAGAATTCTTTTTATTTATCTATTTTTATTCAATTTTTTTTATTCAATTTTTTTTATTTATTTATGTTTTTATTTTATCTTTTTTAAAGATTATTTTTAAATGTATTTATGTTTTTATTTTTTTTTAAAGATTTTTTTTTATTCATTTTTTTTAAGAATTCTTTTTATTTATTTATGTTTTTATTTTATCTTTTTTAAAGATTTTTATGCGATGAAATTGCGGGAACTTGCAAAAACGGCGGTTCCATCGTGGCTTCATCGCGGGGTCTGCAGCTTTTCGATGACGTTCACGTCGCGTAATGACGTCACTTCGTAACGTTCCCATGGCAGCAGGGGAAAACGGCTGCTTTTGTGTGAAGTAAACGCAACATTTTTCAACTTTCTGCTAAGATATATGTGACTTTTTTGCAACGAAAATGCGGGGATTATGAAATCATGCAAGGGCTCAAAATTAACTTTTTCGTCCACCAGCCAAATGGAAAGAGAAGGTTCACATTTCACCAGCCATTCAATAGATCACCTTTGTTTCTTTGGCTGGTGAGTGAATCAAATCTACCGGCCACTTGCATATTGTACCAGCATTTGGCTGGTGGATGGTGCTAATTTTGAACCCTGATTATGAAATCTTGCAAGCCCCGCATATTTTGCACGGAAATCGGCAATTTATACACTGAAAGTGCGGCGTATTTGAAAATATGCGGACTTTGGCTGATTATGCATTAGATTATGCGATCGCATAATCAGGTTATAGATGAATGTGTTTACTTTATCACAGCGCCGTTAGAAGGCGAGACGTGCAGCGATGAGAACAGGAAGTTAGAGCTTCACGTACAGAAACCAGATGGATGACCAACGCAGAGCCGTTCCTGTTTTTCTGTTCACATGCAGATGAAACGACGTGAGATAGAAGGTGTTCGTGTCCCGTTCTTGTCCTGTGTGTCACTGAAACGTACATTTTGTAACCCCAATGAATGTGTTGCCTTAACATGCCACCGTGTACTCCAGCATAATGCTGTGGGGATTGGAGACACATAGGTTTCTTAGAGGAGCTGTAGCTTAACAACGTTGATATTAGTTTTCAGAGCGAGTGGTTGGGAGATCAAATCCCCTACGCACCCATCACCAGCCCTCACTCCAACAGTAGGCCTGCTCCTTGGGCATCCTTAACGTGATGACCAGGAAGGTCTCCATTTGGCACTTCTGCTGACAGAATCTTGGTTCATTTTCCATTTTTCTCCTCTTCTCCATCCACAGCCTTTTCCTTTTCCTCCCCAAAATGCCTGACCATTGCTGCGGAGCATCTATAATTATTTACTAAGGCTGCTATCGCAACTGTACTCTATCTGTAACGTGCAATTATCTATCGCTGCATATATAAACATGTTCATTACAGTTGCACTTTCACTGGGCCATGTCCACTTCTTGCTCTTATTTAACTTACTACTTTTTTGTTTTCTGACGGTTGTTCTGTTTAGTTGGGAGTACCAATGCAGTGTTGTCGTGTTACTGGCAGACAGAAGGAGCCTGGATGCCAGCCGAACTTAGCCCCGCCCACAACATTTGAGGTTGGGAAGTCCGGTCTGGACTTGATCTGTTGTGGAGCAACTA